>VWYP01001094.1:21430-54056 GCA_013400435.1 Pycnonotus jocosus | reverse complement strand
TACTAGTCAGCTAAATGTCTAGGGCATGGATCTGAGCACTGGAGAATGATTTGCCTGTGGTGTTTCATGCCAGCCCAGACACCACGCTCAGTCAACATCCAGGAGCAGCCTGGGGTGTGCAGACACTGTCTGGATGTGGCTGCTTCATCTGGTGTGAAAGAGCAGTTCCATGCACACCCACCTGGCCCCACCTGCTGCCTGCCTGCTTTATGCCAGAGAAGGTGTCCACTGGCATAGTTTTCAGGGGTAGGTAACCATCTAAGGGGTACATGGTGGTGGAACAAGAAGACCTTCAGTTAATGTTTTATGATGTAAAAATGACTCTGCTATTGAAGTTTTGGATTTTTTTTGCTGATTTTATCTTTTGGGAAGAGACAAGCTGGCTAGCCACATTGGAAAGGAGCTAAAGGATGCTACCCCAAAGGATGATCATATTTGCTGGATTTCATAAGTGTTGTCATTATGCTGTAATTTTCCAGCCAGACCCTTCTAAATGAAATATTCTTTCTTCCAAGAGTATGATTTCAAAAATGTGGTTTCATATTTTCCTATAGAGAAAACTATTCCAATTTTTTGTCAATATATCCTTTTATTTCCAAAAGCTTATAAAATTATAGTGTGACTCGTTCTGTGTAAGGGCATATATTTCCATACTACTGACTGAGACTTTATGAAAAACATAATAATATTTGGAGTCAAAGTTACTGACACCTATGGGAAATTGGCATTTTAGATGTTCTAAGTAAAATCAAAATGACAATTAAAACTTGTATCTGCTCATACTAGCAGACAGACATATAAAGCAAGATTATCTGTGAAAAGAACATTATCTGTGCACTATGAAATTCCTGATTCTCTGGTCACTGTATAGCTGAGTTCAATTTCCACATTCCAAAATAATCTCATCAACTAGAAATTACTACACTAAATGATGGCTTGTATCTTTTTCTTTCTGACACCAGTTGAAAACAGCTCTGACGCAGCTTCAGCGCCCCAAAAAGACACGACCACCTAGAGTTTCTGTTTTCAGAAGTTTGATTACCCTGAAATATTTCCTGAAATCTGAGTCTTAGACATACCATTTGGCTTTGGTAAGGAACATCATGAGTTACTACAAGCTTCAAAAAGCTTTGTATGAGTTCAACATTAAGCTCTATTCCCCTTTTTTCTCAATTGAGTTGGTGACCAGGACTGGAAGTCTATATTCACCTCCACATCAAATTCTTGAAATCAGAAAAAAAGTTTTACATTCCTCATATAATATTTTGGGTAAGCTCAATTTTTTTAGAAGTAAAGGAATCGCTGCCACCATAATAAAGCTGCATGCCATTGGTTTTGGAAAAACAATTAAAATCTCAGTGAAAATAAGCAAACAGTTTAACATGCATTTTATGGTTGTGTAATGTATGATGGAATTTTATGTATATTTGAATTACTGCTGAAGTGATTATTAAAGAAAATGTTCTTATTTAGTCTTACTCTTTTCAAATAAATAATTCTAGCCAGAATGTAGGACTAGTTTACCACTGACAGATTTTAAGGATGCTGAGCTTGTGTCTGTGGACATTTTCCAACACTGTTTATTTGTTATGGCTCCCAAGACACATTATAGTATTGCTGAGTTTCTTTGAAACATTCTCCAAAAGCTATGTTATTCAGTAGCTGGAATTTCACTGGCTCATAAAGTTTTAGGACTGCTTAATCACATTATCACTGGGCTGTTGCTCACTTGGAACACATTGAAGGAGGCCAATAAAGCAGGAGTTAGGAGCACCTTAAAGGAGAAAAAGGCAAATTTGTGGGTTTGGTTTTCATGAACAACTTCATGAATCAACTCCGTGACTGAAGGCTGTTTTAGAGCTTGTCTAATATAATTTTCTGCCTTTCAAATTATATTGGTCTTTGAACTAAATTTTTAGTTCAGATAAGTAAATTTTGTTTTTAATCGAAGTAAACTACATTGACATAAGAAGCTCTGATTCAACTGTCTTGGGAGTATTTATTTAAGTTATCACCTTAAATTATGATCAGTAGACAGTGATTTTTCCATGAGAGGAAAATTATCTTATTTTTCAAGTTGGCTGTATTTTATTCTTTGAAAAAGCAGGAAAGTGCCACCTTGGATTTAGATGTAGGAGAAGGAATCTTGACAATTGTGTCCTCTGAAGAGAGAAAGTTCACTGTGAAAATGTTTCTGAAAGATCAAATGCAAAGCTGATGGTTTGCTATGTTTGCAGTAATTTGAAGCATGTGAACACTTAATATATCAGCTGTAGTAGACAGTGAAAGACATAAACAGTAATATCTGTAGGAAATTTTGGATTAGGTAAACACTGAATTAAATAAAACTGATGCAAATTTTTAACTTGTTCCTTCAAACAAGATGGAATATCTTCAGAAGTATTGAATCATTTGATGCGTGTCACACACATCTATCTCAGTAACTCCATAGGCCTTGAAGGTACAGTGTCACACTGCTGCCAGCTGGAGAAGTTCAGTGTCCTCTTGTAGAATTACTTCTGCCTGGAATAGGGTTACATGGATGTGGTGTACAGATTGTAGCTTGCTCTGCTCTCCTGCCAAGACAACCAGATGAGAAGCCATTCTGATCTGGAAGCCAGCAAGCTTCATTAACCTGTTATTCCTGCATTATTTTTCTTTTTGGCAACATTTGACAACTTGAGTATATCTTCAGGAAGAAAGGGCTACATTTATCTGATAGTAAATTAATGTTAGGACTGGAGGGTGTTAGAGCATGCTCTCTGCTGGCTTAGTCTTTTGAAAAAATTGCCTTTGGAAAATTATTCCCTACTCTTTTGAGTCTTCAAGTGCTCTTGGGAATAGTCTGGAAGAGTAAGAATTGGCCAAGAACAAAGCTGAATCAGAATAGAATGTTCTACTGCCAAAGTTTTGACTGCTTTACTGGTATGGATACCTCTGTAGGTGAGTTACAACATGGAGATTAATTCCAACTAACAGTTAGACTGAGCCTTAATTGCTCCTCAGTGTTGCAAAAATTGAACAAATCACCATTCCTAGCTCCTAACTGCACCCTTAAGTGACTACATTACTTTAAACTCCAGTCCTGAATTTCCAATGTCATAAATGCAATGTTTACTAGAACAAAGAAAATAATACATTTTCCCAAGCCACACTTAGCAGCTTAGTCAATGAAACATCCTTTTTCCCATTAACCTAAGAGGACTTGACTCAGAAACTCAGACCTATTTAATTATTTTCAAATTACAAACTAAAAATCAATAGTAATTTTCAAAAGATAAATATCCTTCTGAAATATGCCAAGACACTTTTCTCACTAACTTTCCTCGAACAGGAAAAAGCAGTCAGGCAAATAGCTCTCCAATTTCATGCAGCAGCATTCTTTTTCTACCAGTTATTAGGTATTTCAGACAAGTATCTGTGTGTTCATTGGTGATTTAGTACTTCCCTAGGAAAAGGCAAAGCACCACCAACAGTGTGACCTTTCAAAATCAGGTAAAACAAAATTGTTTCAACTTGACTACTTGAGTAGATTAAAAAAGGCTATGACTAAAAGCAGACATGAAAATAAAGCAAATGCACACCTATGGTGAAAAACAAAATAAAAATATCTACTTACCATAAATTTATTATTTTCCTCTTCCTATAGTTCAAAATTAATTAAAATCTATCATCATACAAAATCCAGTTATGCTCTCTGTGTTCATAAAAATCTAAAAGTTACAAACCACACTGTATAGGTTATCTAAGAATAATAATACAGATATTACTCCAGATTAAAGGTGAGGTTAGTGGCTGTGGGTTATAAATGCAAGAAGAGAATCCTAAAAAGGTGGAGGCAGGAAAAACGCTGTAAATACTGCTTGTCTCAACAGCATTATGAATGTTATGCATGATTTCTGTCAGGAACAAGCAGTGAGCTTAGACATTTATTACATCCAGCAATAAATTACTTAATAGCTTTTGCAACAGACTCAGAAATCCTGAAAACCACAATAAGCCTATTACAATTAATACAATGGTGCTAGTAAGGAAAATAAAACAATACCCACCAGGAAAGCCCTCAAGGAATGGCAATTCTTTTTTTACTGGATGGCTCATGAGACTCAAAGTTTGGCAGTGAACCTAGGCAGAATAGGATGAAAGAATTTGATGCTGAAGGAAGGGAGCCAGATTCAGTAGGCATTAATAAATATGAATATGAATATTTAGGTTTCTTTCCTAAAAGAATATCCAAAGTAGAGAAAACCTGAAAAAGAAAAATTATATTAAATTAAACCAGATTCATATTTTAGTGGTTTGTTTTTCCAGTTGATAACTTTTCTTTTGATTTTATGATTTTTTAGTGTTTAAAATTAATTCAGAATAATGTGAAGTAGCTTAAGTTCACCAGGGTCAAAAGATTAAGAAAAAGTTATGTGCATCAACAATCCTTTGTGTGCCTGAAGTACAGAACAATTTTAAAAATCTGAGGAGATAGAGCTGACTTCTATTATGTTACTCACTAGCAAATGTTTTGGGGATCTCTTTTTATGTCCTTGGGAGAGTGGAATATTATCTTGTTACAAGTGTCAGCTGGTTCCCCTCTCTGCGAAGAGAGAAGAGGTAGAACAGCACATGGCTTTTGTTAATTCTGTGCTTTGAAAAACATCCCACAAGTAACTCAGATGTTTATGGTTGTTTAACCTTAATACCTGTTACTTTTTCATGAGTAAAATTTTCTGGGGCTTGTGGCATAAATTCTAATCTACTCTTATGGATACTCTCCTGCAGTGAAATGCCTAAACCACCAAATAGTATGAAGAAATGCATCAATTACCACAGTATCTCTAATTTAGGTTTAGGCTAAATTCCTTATGTGCTGACTCAGTTGTTTAGCTAGATAGTCTTTAGCTTTGTATATTTGCTTTTCAGTCTGAATGCACTTCTACCATCTTCGCTTTATTTTATAGCAATGAGAATTATATATTCTAGTTACCATCAAACATTCACTCATATTCCATGTGGAAATATTTTAATTTTATTAATTCAGCTTCTCTAAATCTTTGCTCTTCTTACAGCATTACTATAATTCACCAAAATGCTTTTTGTACATTATTATAAGTCACCAAACTATTGTTACTCTGAGGCCTGGAGAATTGCCTCTCAATACGGTTGAAACCAACTAACATACATAATCTTGTAGTGTCTAATTCCATATCTTAATGATATCTCTGGTCTCTAAGAGGATCCACATGCAGGATTTCATAGTTTATTAGGATACTGATGGCAAAAAAAGGTAGAATGTAGTATAATGACTGAAAATTAAATGTAATTGTCAGCCAAGATGAATATTAAGGAATTAGATTAAGAAATTTAAAGAGGAAAGAGCAATGTTCAGGAAGATAAGAAAAAATAAAGGCAAGGGAAAATAATAAAAAATAAAGTAAAACCAAGAGAAAGCCTGCGAGAAAGATAAATGGTAAATGAGAATATGAACAACTGCAGTTTTGTTTCTGAAAAACACACAGTCTGGCAGTAATCACTTTATATCATCCCACCACACCTGACCGCAGTAACACCAGAAGTCCTTATGCCTAGAGGAGGAGAAAAAAATACTTTAAAACATTACCCTTAGGAATGGTACAATAAATATAAAAGAAGGTATTTGCACACTTTTATAAAGAATAAGTCTTAAAACTTGCAGTGAGTGATTTTTGTATGCTAACAGGTTTTGTCAGTTTACAGGAACAAATACAGCCTTCTAATAGATCTATGTGTTTCCTAATTTAGTTCAGTTTCAATTTCAGGAACTGTCATGCCTGAAACCCATCATTGAGAAGTTGATTTCTGGAGTAAGTAGAGGTTTTATTTCTGGGCCTCTTTAAAATTGAAAGACATATTTGAATCCATAATTATAACTACGGCAGATGGCCATCAGCAGGATTAATAAAAACATAATGAGAACATCGTCAGAGGTATATTAGAGGCAGACTTAGAAAATTGAATCACTACTTGAAGGAAATAGATTTTCAATTGGTTACAGGACCCCAGAGATTCGCAAGAGAAGTGTAGAAAGACATGCCAAGGAAAAGTGATGTTTGACATGAGAATTAGAAAGAGAAGGATAAGCTGATAGAAACGAGTGATGCTTGTATTGATATCATATTCAAAGGAAAAAGAGTACTGTTAAGCTGTCACAGCCATTAGAGTAGAGAAGAAAAGGGAATTTGTTTAGGCAAGTTCTAAACCAATTAGAGAAAGCACCTGAACTTCTTTGGATTTGTAATTTCTCAGAAAGTTACTAGAAGAAGAGAATATCTATATATATGCTAGTAAAACAGATACTGGGCACAAAGGGAAAGAAAGGGGCTCTTTTGTTGTGGCAGCTGTGGAAGGCAGCCTCCTCCTGTGACCATTCAGATGGATCAGACATGAAGTAGGTTGTAGTGTGTATTTTAGAAATTCTGATATCTTCAAATTCTGCCTATATCAGATTTTATGTTTTCCTGAGATTCAGCTTTCCCAGCCTTAGAGAGTTCTTTTGTTTAGTTACCCTGCTAATTAAAATGGCTATGAGATGAGGGAGAATGAAGATCGTAATCAAGGCCTTATAGGAAACTTTTCCCTCAATTTACAACTTGTTTCTGCTGTGATTCTGTGATTATGGCTATTATTATGAGAAAGACAAAAAATCAATGGGTTATTCTTGTGAACCAAGGACTGAGGCTACACTGTACTTATCACAGGCATTCTGAGAAAGAAAAGTACTTAAGAACATAATTAACTTGGGATGAGCGGCTTGACTGACTCCAGCATTGTACCTTCTCAGGTGAAAAATTTGCCCAAGTGAAATAAAGAGAAAATACCTATTGATGTAGATGAAAATTTCTTTTACCTGTTCTTGTCACAAGGTATTAATAATATATAAATCAGTCTAATATTGATCAGAATATATTTTGGAGGAATGAATAACATTAACTATCTACTCCACCCACTTCTATATGTTGACAGAGAAAGGTTAATTAAAATAATCACAAGGGGTTTCATTTGCAACTTAAGATAAAGTGCTTAATGATATATGGACAAATTTTAATGAGCTGATTTTACTTCTCAAAAGCTTATTAAACTGTTACACTAGTTGCATTAGTCATGTTTGCTGTTAAATGCATTGGAAAGGATTCTCTTAGGATGTACAAATCTTTCTGGAAAATCACAGGAATTTCAGTACAGGGATAGTTGCTTGCCTCTGTATATCAACTTTCTGTTTCAGCTCCCTTTCAGTAGCAGGATGTGGCTTTTGTAGCACACACTCACACAAAAGGCTGGCTCCTCCAAGCACAGCTCATCACTTCTGAAAACTGGGCCTCAAAGGTGCTAAACAATAACTGAGAAATGATGGCAGTCCTTTATAGGAATAGTGATTACTTATCTGACAGATTGATAGTAAGCTACAATGACACATTTTGAGGAAAAAAAAATTTAGTTTTCCAATGTTTTTTTTTTTTTTTTTTTTTTTTGTTACAGAACAATAAAATAAATGCAACAAGGAAGGTCTGTTTACATGACTGAAAACCAGTGCAAAAATCTCAACCACAAAAATTTAGCATCAAGCTTTCTTAGAAAATTATAGTTGGAATTTCACTGTGATATTATTAACATTGCAGTTGTGAATACTGGTAGAAAAAATGTTAGGAAACTGTAGCCAGCTTTGGTTATGGCCTACAACCTTGGCTCTGAGGGCTTTGTGAATATAATTTGCATTGTTTCTCATTTTCAGCTTTTGCAGATGCTTATTTTTTACCTCCTCCTCTTCAGAAAATGAGCAGGAAACCATGGAACTCATAACAGCTTTTCAATTATGGTGTCAGAGCCCCAAAGAGAATACAGAAGAAAAGATCTGTGAAGACTGACTGGTAAAAAATGGTGTTCGATTCTCCTTCAATGGTACTATAGATTTCTGCAGCAATTCTATGACTACATATTTAAAAGTGCAGCATATGGCACCTTTTGGGCTAGAGAGGTTGAGCCACCATCACACATAGATAACAGTTGCCCCTTAGACAGATTGGTTTTTATTTCCTGCTCCCATAGTGAAATCAATATGAAGAACTGGGTTGACTGGCAGTGCACCAACCCAGAGAATATCTAGAGTGAGATTCATTAGAGCAGATGTAGCTCTCTTTATCTGAGCTAGCTGACTGATGTCCTTTTATAAGTAATGGAGAGAAAGAGGTTGTCTCGGAACATGATTCATCTGACTTATTTTAGACATTTATTTTAGTGTGAAATGAATCACAAGCAAAGGGTGTTTATTCTTTCCATTGACATTATTGAAAGTCTAGACAAGTGGTTCAGACATCAATGTCTATATTTATCCTGATGGATCCTGTCTGTGGAGGCGAAATAATCCCTGTATTGTTGTATTCAGGTAAAGAAATAGAGTGAGAAAACCATAAAAGTTCTAGAAAGAACCTGCCTTGTATGGGTATTCTTGAATCCCATGAAGAAATTTGATCCAATTTAGCTTAGATTGAAGTATAAACTTAAGAGACAAAGTATGTCTGGAGGCTTCTAGCTGTGTGATTGCTATTGACAATATTTTATAGTGGAATTTTATTACCGATGCTAAATAAAATATTTCTCAAAGACTTTTCATGAAGTTCACTTGTCTTTACTCCTGAAAACACATGTATCTGACTGTAATCCAGGAGCAAGGTTTCCTGTAGGCACCATTCTGGCTTCATTTAAAAATTCAAAAATTTCAATTCAAGACAAGCAAGAAGTAGAAACTCATTGGACCAAGGGGAAGCACTTCTGAAAAGAGAATGCAAAGTGCAGAGAATGGAACCAGCTTCAAAGTAGCAACAGAAGATGAATGGATAGTTTAGAAGACAACACGCACCACTAAATCAAATTCTGATTGCAACTATTTCTATTCCTTTCAGACTCCTGAAATAACTATGTTGTGTTTCAAATTACTATAGCCTGATCTGGTATCATTTTGGTAAATCCAGACATCTGAAAGCTGCTCTGGTGGTCTGAGCAGGTAAAAAGCTTTACTGTTTCCTTTGAGCAACAGGTATGTGTGCACAACTGAGACAAATTGCCTTGTGTCTTATTGGCTTCACTCACAGAGGAGAAGTCAAAAGGATGAGGGGCCAAGGCTGACCACTGCCACATGACTGACTAGATCATTAATTTCTCAGCAGGATTCCTGTTGTAGCATTTTCTTGGTCAAGGCAGGATGAATATAGATTAAGTGCTTAGCAGGAGCCAGGGATCATTTTCGTCCCATACTTTGGATGGCACCATCTTGTTATGGAAGGTAAAAGAAGTTAACTGCTTTTAATGCAATGCAATTTAGGGTGGTCCACTTAATGTCAAGGCTAGAGATGAAAAAATCTGTTGTTTCCTATGGGAATACACAAAACAGAAAGTCAAACAGATTTAATTGACATAGCTAGCTTGATAACCAGAATGCCATAACAAGAACAAGCAGAACTTTGAAGATTACAGAAAATGGGATTAAACCTGCTTACAGGAAACAGGAGATTCAATCAACCTTCTGCAAGCAAAAGATGTAAAATGTATGAGTTTTCTGTGTGATTTGTAACCTGATTATTGTAGTAGAAAATTATTAATCTTCCTAAAATGGTATATAAGCTTTGGGAAAATCTCAGTAAAATCGAATTCTGATCCCTGAATCAGTCTTCCCGTCTCTCTATGAATCGTCAATAGTTTCATACATAATTGTAGTCTTCATGGTTGTGTTCAGTTCTCCCAACAGGTGGTCTTGTTGTGTAGGTCTTTATATTCATTTGAGGATTGTGGACTGGGGCTGTAAATTGTCTAAAGAATATGCAGTAAGTTTCCCAGGATGCTGTGTTTGGGATGCTTGCATAAGAGCCATGTATTTTCTTATCTTAGAGGCTCAAAGATCATGAAATGAACAACTGGGCTTGCTGAGCCTAACACTGATTAATACAGTGTCTGCCTGTATCTGCCTTGCATCAGTAAATGTGTCAAGGATTAAATCTGGGTAATCAGAAATAGTTAGGCTTTAAATATAAATCTGAACTGCTGCGTGGGACTGAAATGACAGTGATATTTTAAAAGGTGTTTTAATTAAAGTTTATAGTATTATTTAACCTATTATTTTTCTACTGGTTCTTCTACCCAAAAAATTACATTTATGATAATATGACTGCTGTATAGCTGTGCAACCGTTTGCAAATTCTGCAGTAAATTTACGTCACCGGAACAGACTTTCTGAAATTGGGAGCCTTGTAAGACACTACCTGTCTTTTACATATTTTGGTCAAAACTTATGAAACAGATATGAAAATCTAAATGTGATACCCCTCTGGATTATGATTTGAATGACTAGAACATGCAATTTTCTTCCAATGTAAAAATACAGAGCTTTGAATGGAAAAGTATAAATTAGATGCCATGTTTTCATAAGGGCAATTTTTTACCTGAGATGAAGTTTTAAAACTAATTATATTAGTTTTAATTGTCTAATATTTTAATAATGTAGCAGTTCTGATAGGTTTGAAAATAGGTAAGACAAAATTTAACCTAGGTTCTAATTAGTCCCAACCTGCTTGAAAAACTGTAATTTTCCCTTCAGCTCAAATATATTGATATAGCATTACAGTTGATAATGCACATCTGTACTGCAGTGGATATAAAGCTATAAAGGGATTGTAATAATCTCCAGAACATGTTTTATTAGTTCAAAACACAAGTACCAGAAGCTCTGGGTTAAAGTTAAAAGTAAAAACCATCATATACTTGCAAATGACACTGACTATTATAATTGATGAATATTATCATGATTTGGATGTGTTGTTTTTCCAGGTCTAAATTTTAATAGCATCTTTTTTATTTTTATTATTGTTATTTTTTTTACTGATGATTTCATTTCCAAGCAGAACTTATATATAAATAAGACAAATTTAATATAAATATATATTCACCTCTGAGCTTCCATTGTGCCAGCAGCAGTTACAAACTTCTAAATGCATTTTTTTTGTGCTCATATTCTTGCATTTATACTACAATTTTTGTGTGCTTATACAGTACTTCCATCCATGATGTTGTGATCCTGACTAATACCTTTTATTTCACCTTGAAACAAATGTGAAACAAAACCCTTTTCATTTTGATAATACTTCTTAACTCTGTCATACAACTTAAGCATATTTTGGTGTCAGGAACAGAACAACCCTAATCAGGAAGTTTTTCTTTGAAATACAATCTAAAATTATAGCCTATAGAACAGTGTTTCATGCATGAATGGCATTCATTCCTTGCAAATACATTTTTGCCTAAAGTATATAATTACTTTTATTTTTCTTCTGTTGATATATCATGCAGTTTAATCAAAGATCATACAACATTTCTATTCCTTTGCTTATCTTAATCATCTCCATATAGAACAAAAATTTTCCTCTTGGTAAGTCAAGCACTTTAGAATCCTTATTCTCTTTTGAGAGCCAATGCTAGTTAAAAAACAGGTCAGAGGAAAGAATTGCAAATCAAATACTACTAAAAACTGGATGTTTGCAACTTAGTCCTTCTTACTATTCTTTAAGAGTCATTAAGACTGACTTTTAATGTTCCTATATGCTTTAGACATGTGTCTGTAAAAGGTCATCTGGCTAAGCAGAAACAAATCCCCTGTTCTTCAGTGTTTTTGTCAATGTATGAAAAATACAGTCCCACTCCTGAAAAAAAAAAAAAAAGTGTTTTGGAAATTTTACATTAGTAAATCAATTTTAATGAAAGAACAGGATATAGTGTGGAAGAGCTTTAGCTTTATTCTTTTCCCATGAAAATGAAATATTTCACACTGTCAGAGAAGGAAGGGTATTCAAAATTTATAGCAGGAATCTAGACAAAGAACAAATCTAAAACAAAAAAATCTGGGCAGTGGTAAAACAAGATTTTTGAATAGAAACAGTCAATTAGGAAAAAAAAAACTTAAACAGGAAATCTTCCTTTAACAAAGCTGCTCCTCGTATAATTCCGATGGATAAGTCTCAATTTTTTTGTGGGTTTTTTTTTCCTTTGTTATCTTTATTAGCAGATCATAGAGACAGGTTTTATAAATGTCATGAAAAGAGGTGGAAGAGAAAATTGGCCTTAGTATTTGTGCTTTAATTCAAATAAATACAAGATCATGCACCCAGAAAAAGGTAATATTTGTAACATGGGAAGTTTACCATTGCTTTGAAAAGCAATGACTTCAAGAAGGATGAAGAAGCCATGTGAGATAATACATGGAACATGGATTTTCAACAAGTGCATGTGTGCTTCTATTATTTCATGGATAAATTGGGAAATATCAGATACAAATTGCAAGAGAATTATATCTTTATATGCACTTTGAAAATAACTATTTAGTGTCCACTTTTGGTAACTGGACCTCAATAAAGGATTGCTACTAATTGTTTAGAAGATAAGTAGTAATAGATGAATAAATATCTCTTAATTATTTTTGAGTCAGGAATTATCAAAGGACCTTTAAGAGCCTGTTGGAAGGATTAAAACCACAATTTTACTTTTAGAAAAGATGAATTTCAATGTAAAACTAAATACATGATTTACTCATTAGTATATTCTACTGTATCTTTTGTTTTGGCCTAACACATCTATGGCTTTTTCACTAGACAGTGGAGATTGGTTGTTCATTTGGTATTTTTTCTAAGAATTAAAAATTTAATATGCTATTCTTTACCGAGTTAAGATGACTTTCAATTTTGTAACAATATAAAAGGAATTATCAAAAAAATCTATGCTTCACATCATGATAGATAAATTCATACAGAATTAGGTCAGAATGGTCCCCTTGGAAGTTTAAATGTTTGAATGCTCTGATAACAAGAGACAGATTTTACAATGAAATGTAAAAATTGGTTTCAGATGATGAAAAATAGAAAAGAAATATTTTTGGAGGTAGAGTCAATTCACAGGATATTAATTTATTGCAATCTTGAAAAGAAGGCCTAAGTATTACTTTTTTTATTATTATTATTCCAGTTTCCTCTTTACTTTAGCTGATTCTCCTTTCTTCCCATCACATCTCCTAGTCTCTCGGCTTGCCAAAATTAGTTAGTATTTTTGTTATGTGTTGTCACTCACTTTCTCCTCCTTATTTCCACTTAGTGCCTAAAAACCCTGCCATAAGCTCAAAAAAATATAGAGTAGGAAACAGGAACAATATCATTTTCACACTCCATGGTTTTTGCAGGTGGTGCCATCTCATCCTCAGGAGGTTCTCCATTCCTGGTGAGGTGGTCCTCAAGGTGATCAGCATCCAGAAGATTCAGCAGAGCTGGACTGTGAGAAAATTGTGGGAAGGCTTCCTAAAACAAGGTGATAATGCTGTCATTTAGAAGCTTTCCAATTGAACCTAAGAGATATTTTTATGTTACAATAGTGAATGGAGCAAATTGTTCAAGTATTTAATACTTCTTATTTTTACTTCTTCTAGTATTCTTGAGCTACAGCCAAAGTATTTGTATGAATTCATGGTGTTCCTTGCTATATACACTCACCTGTGTGTATATAACTTAATTAACTCAACAGTTATCTATTTATATTTAAGTTACAGTACTAATCATTGAACAGGGCTCCACTAGATATTAATTTGCATGTGGTGTAGACAAATAGTAGTGGATTTATAGAGTGACCAGTTGATGCTGTGATCTCAGTGACTTCTCTGCACATATTTTAGAGGGTGTTTGATTCTAGGCCTAATTCTAGGCCATTTCTGTGGGCCAAATACCCATGGGTTCAGTTCCTTGTGATTTCATCCAGATTACGGCACTCAAGAGTCATTGTGTGATGTGAACCAAAGCATGGGAGGTGACCAGTGCTGACCAGGTAACCTTCAAAGATATTCTAAACATAAACAAAAAAGGAGATTTCATCACTGTGTACCAAAAATACGAAAGACATTTACATAGCACGAATTGCGAAATATAATCATGTTTCTGCTATTATACATCTTTTTACTGAAACATCAAATGTTGGCCATAAAGGGAAAGGAAAATTAAAGAAGTCAGATATCTTTAATTTTTAAAAAAACAAACTTGGAGAATGTTGAATACAGGGAGAAATAAATGTAGAGATATAAATGAGGCATTGCATTTTTTTTTAAGGAGGAGGTGCTTAAAGAAAAAAAAATCAAACAAGGTAACTTATGCAGGGCTGTATTTATATCTAAGTTTTCATGGAGAATGTCCTAAATATTGGATTATTACATATACTTTTTCTGGAATGTATTTATTTCCTTAAACTTGCTTTATGTACCAGATTTACACTCAACCCAATGTAAGGGCCATAAACCACTTCATATCCCAATAGTAGATCACAATCATAACAATAGTATTAAACTCTGCAGTCTTCAAGCCTTTGGTAAGGAAATGCTACTGTTTCCAAATAATAGTTTTGGAATTTTGACTCGTGCTTTTTACAAATAAATTTAAAAAAAAATTGCATGAAAAAATACATTTTTCTGAAACATTTAAGTGGTGCACCTCACATTCACTGCAAGTCAGTGAAATCACAGTTGTTAGAGTTGGAGAACTTATTATCCACCTATCTGAAAATTAATGTACAATATCAAAAGGTTTATAGCAAACAAAGTAGTTAGATAGGTATGTTTAAGTTTATTCAATTAATTCTATTTTTCTAGAGTATATTAAGTGAGTCATAAACGTTTTGGACTTCATAATTTGAGTTTTTCACAAGCAAAAATACTTTACAGTTTATGATGTGGTGTAATAAGTAGAAATATGTTTCATTGACTGAGTTAATTTCTCATATATGCACTCATATGTTCAGATTATTAGGCTTTATTCAGACTATAAAGGTAGCATATTGTAGGGTTAATTTAGCTTTCTTTTATCCCCTAAAAATTGCAGAGCAGAGCTCTTTTCTGTGAACACCAAGACTGATTATGATGCCATGACAGAATTTCCTTAGAAGATCAGACATTATCAGTATAAATAAACACTCAGCCCCTACTAGAAAATTATAGTGCATCATGCAGATTGCATTGGTAATTATTCAGAATGCCTTTACGTGTTGAGGAACCAAACCAACCAATCCTAAAATAAAATACATGCATTGGATAATTTGCACTAATTATACACTATTTACCTGGGGAACACTTCGTTCCATTGTAATTATCTTACAGCATAATTTATGAAAGTGTCTTCATCAAAAGCATAATGAAGTAAATTCTAGGACTACCTTTCACTGGGGGAATGAGAAATTTAGAATTACCATATCGTCAATGCAATGTGCAAAAGTATTACTTTGAAACCTAAGAATAGACATTTGCTTTAAAAGTGTTGCCCTGAGTTTGGAGTGACCAGGAGACATTTCATGTTTCCAGGTGGGTTATTCTGCTGCCGGGAGAGCAGCAGCATGTTGGCTGAACACATTCCAGGCCCTTTCTCCTTCTCTTTAGGGCACACTTGCCATTCCTTTTACTTCTAAAAAGAACAGTTTGCAGGCATTTAGACCCATTCAAAAGTTCAAGTAAAGGACAGATGAGATTTACAATTTCCACTTAAGGTAAAGTCTTGGTGATGTCTCTCTTAACATGACTTTAAAAACACCTCTCATTGTTACTCTGTTCACAGCTATGTGAACCAGTACTCAGGGCTTGGAGTAAAGATGGCTATGATTCAATGTATGAATTAATTTTTTATTATTTAATTAAGTATTTTAATAGATTTATTTATTGTTTTTATTGTTCTTAAATTTTTAAATATTTATTTATGTACTTATTTATTTAATTCTTTTTTTTCTTCAAGGTGTGAATCAGGCCACTTAGTTTACTGGAACCTATACTGCTAGCAAAGAAACCATGTCTGTTATTTTGTCACTTCTGGAAAGGAGGAAAAGAGGGTGAATTTAAAAAAAATAAAACTGTCTTTGAAATGAGGAATGAAGTTGCAATGAGAATTACTGTCTAAATTCTCAATTTGATGGTCATAGAAAATCTATCAGGTACATCTGTAAAGATATATTTTAGTGCCCTAAGTAACTGAAATTAGTGTTTTTACAACTTAGGCACTCTGTCATTAAATATCAAATTCTCTGAACTACTACATTAATCTGTTCAATTTTGTGTGTTAATTAACAGTCTCTGACTATAGGACCTCCAAAAACATCCTTTTCAAGGGTGTAACATGGTGGAGGGACATATTTTGCTTCCACATCCTCTCAGACAAACCCATTACACAAAAGGGAATAAGAATTCACTTTTCTGGTGAATAGTTCATAAAGGTAGGTAGCATTGTCATCATGAAATTGGAGTGTCTATGCCAGATAGATACTATACTATAATTTATACTTTAATCTTCACCCTCTATTTTTGTTAGGTATTGCCACTTCAAACTAGGTTGTAATTACTGTCTCATAGTGCAGAGATCACTTAGAACTATACTGTACACCAACCCTGAAAATACTTTTAAAAACGTTGGGCTTTGTCTTCCAACAACTTTATGAGTATCTTGTTTGTTTTAAACAGCCTATTAGCACAAAGGATGCTCCTGTGACTCCTAGAATATGTTTCTTAAAATGTGATTAAATATCTGCTATATGAACACATGCACTGGCATAATAGCAATGTTTACAAGCATGTGTAAGCAACCCCTAAGCTCATTTAAGTTAATGTCACCAGGAAATTGATAAATAACTGAAGTGAAAATGCAAATTCAAATGTCCACATACGAAAGATTTATGGAGATCCTAAGGAAGTTCTACATTTTTGTCAGGAGACTAGAAAGAGTGGACCTAAATACATGCAATAATCACAGGCATCAGAAAGTGTTATGTCCTTGAGAAGTATTGATACCTCTCCTGATGAGAGTGAGACTTGCCATGCCAAGTTTGTTTCAGTACAATCATAATGGGGGAGATCTTTCCCTTCCTAAAGAGCTCTAGGAAAAACTGTATCACTCCAACTGCTGAGAAAGAGTGCATTTCCTCCCCAATTTCTTTTATCTCCTGAAATGTATCTTGACTCTCATGATCTGATCAAAACAAGTAAATACAGATACAGAAAAATTCTCTGCTTCATGGCCTTAAAATGCCAGAAATGCATAGCAGGGATATGGCATCAGGGAAAGTCATGGCATCCTGGCATCCCTGGCATCAGGTAAAACTGAAGAGTCTGCTACATATATTGCAAATGTATATTCTTCAATTTTACTAATTTATATTTTCATGTTGACATGTGCACATATTTTTCAGCTGTTGGCAACTTTGACACTCTGAGTTTGGGTTTCAGGCTTTCTGTGATGGGACACAAGAATGGCTTATTTTAAGGCAGATTTAATCAATTCCATGAAGACTTAGTAGGCCTTTTGCTAGTCTGCTGAGGAGAACCAGAACGGTCTAGTTTTTTTCAGTAAAGAGGACCAGAAAAGCACATATTAAATTAATCATCTTGAATTAAAATGAAGAGGAAATTAGTTCTGCAAAACCACCTCACTAGAAAACTAGGCATAGGATTGTTTAGTCAGTAACTTATTTGGGCATTTCAGTATTCAGCAGAGAACCCCTGAACATGGTAGATATAAATGGTTCTGAAGTCAGCCCTTTTTCCTACCTTGCTAATGAGCAGTCTAGTTTATGAGCAATAATAATACATACAACATGCCAGTTGTGGCAGACACTTAGCAAGTAGGAGCAAGGTCATAGATTCACAATCAATAACAATAACACAAAAGATAAAGCACAATATGAGATGTTTAGAAATACAATTATATTACAATTATAAATCCTCACACACACAGAGACACAAACTGTGTAGGGCAGAAGAGCACACACCCTCTTTATTCTTCCCTACTCACACAACTTCTGATAGCAGAGGTGGGCATTTCCAGCCATGTGAACACACTGTGCTCTGCTGTTCAGTTTATACCAGGATGATTTTCCATCCAGATGCATCTTTTGCATTGGAACCAGATAGAAACACAAAGTATCCATGAAGCACAATGCCTAAACCAGCTGTATTGGCCCCTGTGCAGAAACCAAAATAGTCCTTAGCTGGATTGTTTTGCATAACAGCTGCACCAAGAAGACGCAAGAATTCAGAATTGCTGGTACTGCAGTTCAGTGCATGCAATAGGCATTTCCCTGTGTATCTAATATTCATTAGGCTGTGGTCCTCACCGTACTCAAATGTCAGCCACCAGAGCACAGAGCTAAACTTCCTCTGCAGAGCTTGTTTAGCTGAGCTGTGGTAACCAGAGAGGCTCAGAGCTTGGCTGTACCTGTGCCTTGTGTGACAGGAGGGCAGCTAGCTCCTCACCCTCAGCCCTCTACTTGGCACCTTCATGTCATTTCAGATGTCATTAATCTTGTGTGCAGAGCTTGGCAGTATCTTTTAGTATATCTGGAGCATTTTAGATTTTAATTCAACCACATAACCTTTTTTTTTCTTCAAAAAATATTGTTAATAGTGGCATTATTTGTCATACATAATAAGGTTTAATTGCACTCTTTAAAACCCCACTGTGTTTGGGAAATCAATGGGTTTCAAAACTAATTGCACTTGGAAATTTTAATGCCAGCATCTCTTTTACTTAATATTGCAAATTATGTTTTATTTGAAAGTGTTTTCTGTTTACCAAAATTATTATGCAAATTAAGTGTTCTAACACATATGCAGAAGACATTTAAATGATATTTGTACAGCAGAGACTCAATTTGGAAAACTGCATGCCACTTATAATTAAGAATACAGACTGGAAAAAATCACACAGAGTAGAACTCTGATTGCATTCTGAAGTGTGAAAAAACAGTATTTGGATTCTTATCTCCAATCTGAATCTAAAAGCACAACACCAGTAATAAAAAAGAAAAAAAACTTCCACTTCCCATTTCCAAAGTTATGCTCATATCCAATTTCTTCTTTTAAGATAATTTACAGTATTTTCTATATATTTCATTCACAGATCTCTGGATAAATATTCTGGCATGTAGCAAATCATGTTGCTGTCTCCACAGGGGATGGTGTGGATATAGTGATAATAGGAGAAGATCCAATATGCAAGTGCATATTGGTTAAATTTTTTCAGTGAGTGACTTTTTTTTTTCTTACAAACTTCCATTTTCATTATTTTGAGAGAAAAGAAATTATATTTCCCAGGGCTTTGACATATCTTGAGCATTAACAAAACTCCTGACACTTAGGTATGGTTCTGGAGTGTGAAACCTATATATTACCTCACACAGACAAAATGAACACTGATGGTTTCAGTCCTGGATTCAAACCTGCATCAATATTTAGCCCTAACCCCTATATAATATTAGAATTGTTCTTTAAGTGAATTAACTAAATGTTCTGACCAATAATAAAGCAATAAAGATATATGGGTCTTTACAGAAGACAACTGCAGATGATGGTAAATCGGATTATGTGCTTTGTTTACTGAAGATATATTGAAGCATACAGTGACAACCTTTGGTGACTAAATGAGGGATAGAATTTGAAATAATACTCTAAGATTGTTGAAAAAATCCTTTCCCACTCAGAAATTTTTTTATCACTTTCAAAATTATGTGTTTACTTACAGAAACTTTTTTTTGGAACTCGGGAGAGTGTTGATTTAGCATTAAAGTCTGAAATAATAATTCAAAAACCACCAGTAGGGCAGGGATTATAAGAAAACTGATTTTAGACTTCTGCAAATGCCTCAAAGTCAGAGTAGAATGGTATTAGAACTGTGGAAAAGTCAGCAGTTCCACTTTCCAGATTTCAACATTTTCATGGCCCCAAGGGTTTTATTCAGCTCACTCCATGCACTTTTTCATTCCCTCTTCCACTTCTGCTGCTTTGAACTCTGTTTATAAATCATATGCTTCAGACTCATTAGCAGCTTTTAATTTTATCAACATCTTTTTTCTATTCAAAGGACCAAAGCCTGGGACATTGTTCCAGGTGTGGTTTAATGAGCTCTGAGTAGAGCAGGGGATGGTTCCCTCCCTTTGTCTCCTGGCTGGGCTCATGGTTGTAGTCAGACCATTGTGCTGCCTGGGTTTTATGCTCTGTGCCCAGAGGATCCCAGTGCTCCCACCAGAGAGTGCCCAGCCTGTGTCACTGCAGGGTAATGTGTGCTACATAAATGAATCTCTACATGTTTGTGTAATACATGGATATATGACTGTGTGCATTTGCAATACATACAGGTATGACACAGATATTTCCATGGAGAGTTGAAGATCTATAAAACTGACAAATTTTCCATTGGGGGAAGTGTACTTATGACAAAAAAAAAAAAAAAAAAACAAAACAAAAAAAAACCAACAAAAAAACCCCCCAAAAAAACCAACAAAAAAACCCCCCACCACCAACCCACAAAAATTGGCTGTTTGTAAATGTCTTTTCTAGTACTAGCACATGAGATAAAATCAATGCTGCAGAAATATTCAACTTCATGTGCAATTGTGCTGTTAAATAATGATAACCCTGGGCTGACTGAAGATGAGTTATTACATGCCCAATAGGCTTAGCATGATACATATAATGATACATATTACATATACTGTCACATGAAGTATACTCACAAGTCTTTAAATGCAGTTACCAGGATTGATGGGAAATTAAATTAATTGCCTCTAGCTGGTGAGGCTCATTACTACAGGAAGTAATTTCGGTTCTCAAAAAATAACAAATGGATATAAATATTCATTTGAATTACCAGCATTGTTACAGTGAAAAACATCATAAATATTGGAATATCAGATCTTGTTCTTTAAATGGAATATCAGTGTAAAACCATAAGACATCAAAAGTAAATATGAAATCATTTTCATATCACTGATCTGAACCAATACCTGCCTGAAGCAATACCTGGTCTGTTCATACCATTGGTCTGAACAATTTCCCTAAGGAAAAGAGCTGACATTCATTGTCTGATTTCAACAATAGTTGAAGAACCATTGGCCACTGATGAAGTATTCCAACATCCAAAGGTAATATAGGTAGCTATATAGGTAGGGATAAGCAGTAACGATTATTCAGATAGAAATGGTGATGAGGATGCTGTATATAAATTTCTCAGAGACCTGAAAGAAAAAGTTGCAAAAAAGTTGCAAAAAACTAAACCAAACAAACAAATAAAAAAACCCCAAACACACAACCCCCCTGCCCCCTCATACTTCTACAAAACTCAAAGCACAGAGGGAGAGGAAAATAAAGAATAACATCTGTCAAGTAACCTCATCGCACACAGCAGGTAAATGGCTTTCTTATTAGACAAACAACAATATTAATAAAATACAAGGGGCTGCAGACCTTCATTTATACTGAGCCTCAAGCCATCAGGAGTTGGTGACAGCAGTGATTATATCAATAAAATCTATTATAATGTTCCCTTCAGTGCTCTTTGTTGACTATATAGACTTTAATAATCATAAACTGCAGGATGTTATTTGTAAAATAACTATTACCATTGAACTTTATCTCTAAGTAAATATGTATTGAATGAAAAACTCTTCTGGGGAAGGAGTATAAAAATATCATTGCTCTTGCCTGTCTTGTAAAGAGATTTCTCTTTGGTAGATGATATTGTGAGAATTCATACACTTTGCATTTGATGCATTGTTTTCACTTGGAGTCACCAAATAAATATCATCACACTTGCTATATAATTAACAGAGCAGTGATATATCTGTAAAAAAAAAAACCAAAAAAAACAAACAAAAAAAAAACAAACCCCAAAAACCGCAATAGAAAGTTGCTTTAATTATAAACCTAACTCTCTATGGAGAGGCGTCAAGAGAGGTTGTAAATAGATTATTTCAGTTGAGTGACTAGGTTGATATTTTGGATTGGTTTGAGCCTTGACAATCAGAAATCAGGAGCTGGAATATTTCTAAGTATTAGAAAATTCAGTTGTAGATTAGGATGCCAAAGGGTTCAAATGAAAACAATCCACTTGTGTTCTGCACGTTGTGAATATAGGATGCAATCAGACTGTATGAAGAAATTTGACTTAAGGAAGGGCACATGGGTAAAAGCAAACCTTAGCAACCAGGATTTATTCAAAAATATCTGTCACCTCCCACTCCATGAATTATAAGAATATTTGGATGATCTGGAAATCTACATCTCAAAGTCTTGAACTATTTCTTCTGCTAATGCAGCTGCCTCAGCAAATCCAGCTGCCTTGTACATTTGTGTCCTAATTGAGAAGTCCCTCTTCTTTCCCCAGAAACATTTTTCTCTCATAGAAGACTACTTGTAGAGGGAATAAAGAGAGAATTTCCTGATATCAGCCTTATCCTTTGCCTCTTTCCCTGGACCAGCCCCCTGTGAGGGCATTTTCATGAGGCTTTATCTGAAATCCAAGTGTCACAGCTGCCTGGGCCACCAGATTGAAAGAAAATTTAATATCATTGCTTGTGAATTCATTCCCTGGAGCTTCATGTTGCTCTAATTTTCAGCTACCTAAACTTCTGGTGGGATGGATAAAAGGGACAATGCGGGTGGCAAACACAAGCCAGTCCCTCGTGCTGTGAAAGCTAAGAAAGGTCAGGTGGAATGTGTGAATACATCTAGCAGCAGTGGAAAGCATTAAGCTCCACAAAACAAGGTCTCACATTCAATTTATATTTTATGTTCTTCAGCAATGAGCTGCATAGTCTTCCTGGAAAGTTGCCAAAATTTGAATTACATTATCTGTACTGATTTACAGGACATAGCTGGGATTGTCAGTGTGAAAATGTTCTGTATTGGGAAATAAGTCTAAAAATTGTATTGTTTGGGAATGTAAAGCATCATTGCTGCTTCTCTGAGTTCCTGAACTTTGTGCACCATAGATTTTTCATTCAAAGTCATCATTAATTATAATTGTAAGAACACATTGCCAAATTCTGCAGTGCTTACTCACTCTGCCTCATTCTGGACACAATGAACAGAGCTGCAGGTATACCCATTTTTCTACCTTTTCCTCTTTGATAAGGTTTGCATGAGACAGATGATACCTGTCATATGCCAAAAAAATGTTTTTGTTGGCACAATTAATTCAAAACTTCTCAAAACAGAAAGGAATTTATTAGCATTCAGCAGACTTCATATAATTCATCCTTTAGATTGTTTTGGCCATTCCTAGTGCAGTAAGTGTCAGGGAATGGCCAGAAGCTTTTCAGTGTCTTCAACTTTACAGCTCAAGTGTTTTCAAACTTATCATGGCTGTATAAATCTATATTTACTGGATATTATAAAGGGGATGGAACAACCATTGTCCTTCAAAATCAGATAGCCAAAATCAGATAATCCTACCATAAAGTTTCATGCAATTACATACTCAAGCAAATATAAACATAAATATAAGTATAAATATAAATATAAAAATATATATATAAAAATAAGATAAATATAAATAATCTGTTTTTCTCCCCAGTAAGGCTCTCGATGAACTATAGGAACTGGTACTGACAGCTACATTGGGCAATCTGAAACATGGGATTTTTGGTGTTTGGGATTTTTTCTATGTTTAGGCCTAAACTAGCAATGATGACTATGGAGAAAAAGTGTATTAAATAACAATGTCTACACTGAGAAAAGTGTAGCTGTTGTTTAAACATGAGAATTTTTATGTTTTATAAACTTACTTCAAGATGCGTTCATACGAAAAAATCCATTTTAAATATTTTCTTTGAATGAATAGACATAATTGAGTAGACAAGGCTTGGAGGAAAAGGCTTTCAGGTGTTTCTGATACTTCAGGCAACTACAAATTCCCTCATGCACCTTAGAGTTAATCACTACAACAGGAAGAGAACATTCGGTCAGGAGTCATCCTCGTTCTCCAGAGCACTGGAAGTGAACTCAGGATCAGCTCGTATGAATGAGGGAGAGCTGAACCCAGGGTGCACCTTCTCCCACATGACCTCACTCCATCCAGAACAAATGTGCACCTTTCTTTGCAAAAAAACCTAAACTTGCTGTAGCTTTTCCTCTCAGCAGTGGCCCAGAACGTGACCTACACCCCACATATTAAAGGGATTTTGTCCTCTATAGACTGTATGAATATCTTACTAAGAAAAAGATTTGATTAACTTACGGTAAAGGACAAGCTCAAATAAAAAAGACAAGGAGGCAAGAATGTGTTCTGCTCTGCAACCTCAGATAAACTAATTTCCCTCTCAGCTTCTGAAAAATAGAACGGGAGTGATAATCAATAATGTTTCATGACCTTACAGAGATACTGTGTGCATCAGTGTATGGCAATATGATGGGAATCAAGTCTGTGAAGAAACTCTTAATATCCTTATTTCTGAACTCTGCAGGAGTTCCATGGTCATAACTATCCTGAAAATTTCCATATCAAAATTACCATAAAGTTGTTGTGGTTGTTCTTGCTGTAGGCAGAGAAGGAGAAAGAAACTAAGACAAAAAATCCTTAAAAGGCAATTTTCTGAGCCACTATCTCCCATTGCACTTAAGGAAGACTTCAAAAGCCTTGTGAATTAAGCACTCCACCCCCACGTTTTTGTAAGACAAGGCTCAGAGCCTCCTAGGGCTGGGCCTTGCTCCACATGATGAAATTTTGGTGCCTCAGTGATGCAACTTCACAACTTTTACCCTGTTGTAGGACTTCTTGAATAAGCAGAATGAATGAGAGAACTCTGATGGGATTTGGGAGACAATTTGTCAGAAAAAGAGTAGAGAAGAACAAACCTAGACATAATAAAATAGGAGATCTTCTAAAAATTATAAACAAAGCAAAAATAATATAAAGGAAACTTGCTAATTATTGTTGAGTAAAAATAATTATCTGTAGAAACTCTAAAAAGATAAATTAATTGCCTTAGAAATGTGGTTTCTTATGTTACAGACAAGAATAATTATTTTTAATTGAATTTTCACTTAATGACCCAGCTGTATTTTAAGATTTATATTAATAAGAGACTAAACTAAATTTCATCTACAGAAAATAAATTTTGCCTTTTCTTGTGTGTTTTGTGCCTTCTGTCAATAGCTTGGAAGTGTTAGGTTGCGGGATTGAATTCAATATGATGACGAAGCCCAGCTCTTTACACTGTCTTACTTCTCCAAGTCCTCATCAAAGACTTTTGGGATATCAACTTCTATTTCTAATATGAACCATAGTAGCCCAAATCACATTTCTAAACCTTTGTCCACACAACCTCTAAACAGTAAATGTAATTATGTTATTATTTTTCTTTAAAAGAAAAGAATGTTTCTGATAGTTCAACTTACAGCTGGTAATAGGCATAGAGACTTGCTTCCTCTTTTTACTGAGGAATTAAATTGGTAGTTTTATTTTCAAGTTGTGATTACCCTTTGATTCTGAGTTTTTCATCCTTATTGTTGCAGTGTGAGGTCTAGAGAGTGTCAGGCATCGAGGAAAAATACTGAGAACTTTAGTGTGGTGACTCCTTAAGAGTATTCTAAGAAGCTTACCACATTCATAGTCCTAGAAATGCTAGCTAAGATTTAAAATAACAGCAAGCATAGCAGATTGCTCAGGCATGAAGGCAGACATTTAAACTGAAAGGGTGTCTAAAACTATCTTAACTGATTTTCAGAACCAACCACAGAATCTAAATTTCAACTAAATTCCAACTAATAATCTAAAAATTGTAAGAATTTCCAAGCAGATTTTTGGTGAATAAATTTCAGGGTTTAGAATGTACATATATGATTTTTAAACAAAATATCATGACACATGGCCTCTGTGTCCTTTCCCTACAAAACCTAAGGAACATCTTAACAAACAAGCAGGTCTTACTTTTAAACAATGGGTCTTTATTCCATTTTTTTCTTTAATCAGCAGTCATAATTTTTGTGTTTCCAGAAAGATGCCCTGACAATTCTCAGAATTCTGCCACTTGATTCATCAATTTTAATGAAGTTGAATCCTCATGAAATTCTAAGTTTTACTCATATTATTATTATTACAGGACAGCAGAAACAATTCTCTGTGACTTTAGTAGTTATTGGAATGCTGTACCTGTTTCCTTTTCATAATGACTAATTTCTGCGGTGATATTAAATTCACAATAATTGATTAATTAAGAAATTACACTTTATTAATCATACTTGGAATTCTGAATTTGATCCAAACATCTTTGACTCAGAAAATTTATTTTCCTCTCTATATAAAGTTATAGAGTAATAAAACTGATTTTCAGGTATTGCAGGTACAGAAAGTTCCTTTCAATTTCCCAGACTGAGGACAATGCTGGCCATTATTTTCACCTTAGCTATTGGCTTTATCTTTCTGGAATCATAGCACAGGTTAGTTTCTGTTGAAGCTTTGCACAACAATTGCTTTTTCTCTTACATTTCAGTAAGATTCTCACTACCAGTGATCAGGTTTCATCTAAAGAATTTAAGATACATTCTTAAATGTAATTTAAGATGTCCTAGTCTATTCTGTCTGCCTGAACAGGGGACAAATGTCCCTGTATTTATTATGTCATGTCTACTACCTCTGTGCATACATATTTAATGTGCTGGGCATGAGTCAAATACCACCAGAAAATTGTGTGTGGAAAACTGAATTGAGACCAGGGCATGTATGATTCATAACATCCAACATTACCTTGCTAATTATGATCAAAGTAGGAGTTAAGAACCTATGAAAATTCTTGAAGTAAGAGTTCAGTCCAGTCCAATATGGGGCACAAATCCTTGCCTAACTGTAAATATTTAGTGACCCTTGTGACACCTTGTAATAATTTTCCAAGGCTCCAGTTGCCCCAAGAACCTGAGTCTGCTTTAAGTCCTTTGTCAAAACTTCAGTATCCGTGTACCTTGGGTACTTTAGGGCATAAATTCTTGAGTATAAACAACTGAGTCCCATTCCTGGTGGTTCATTGCTGATCTGCATTCTAGGGCCAAGTGCTTGTCTTGACCTAGCTGTAAAGTGCTACCGACCCCCTTAAACTTGGACCTACAACATCAGCTGAGAGGCCATAGAGAGTCAGAAATGTGTGACAGCTGATAAGTATGACAGCATGACACAAGAACTACAGGATATCCTCTATCCTTTATCCTTCTGGAACAGCATGCAGAAGCCAAGGGAGATACTGTGAGTCTTCTCAGACAATCGTAGTTACCCAAAATATTGAATCAAGATTTGTGGCTGTAAGGGTAATCCAGACCCTTATGCACCTGCTTACCTCCATCCAGGTATCTAAATATCTCAAACTGAATTGTATTACCAAAACAGATTTGTCTTTCTCCTCAAATACTTGAGAGCAAAAGAAATCATCCTTCATTCCTCATTCATCTCTTGGTTTGAAATGGATAATTTCTTTGTAATCGTAAGGTAAAACTCACGAAAGATCCCTCAGCAATGTACCTGAATGAACCTGATCATTGGTAGTGAGCATCTTATTGAAATGGAAGAGCAAAAAGCAGTAATTGTACAAGGCTGCAACAGAAATGAACCCGTGTTACAATTCTAAAAATATAAATTTATATAGCTAAGGTGAAGCATTGCATGTATTGGTGCACTCTTTAATGCTGAAAGACTATAGAAATCAAATGTAAATTAAACATCGGAATACAGGAAAAAATACAATTTTCCTCTTGAATTCATTAGTTTTAGAAAAGCAAAGCAAAAACTGTGAGCTACAATGGCAGAAATATAATACAACTCTCTCTCTAAATATTTAGGCAAAAAACCCCTCAAACAATAAAATAATATAAATTCTGCAGTGCACTTGTTTCAGACAAAAAAAATATAGTCTATGCAGATCTGCAAAATTACACTATGGTGGCTACTAAGATTAATAAAATAGTTTAAAGTTGGGAAAAGTAAAGTAGGACAAAGAGTACATAAAGGCAAATTACTAACATGGGAAGAAAGAGCTGAAAAGATTCCTAAGTTTCAATTTGTAGTTGCACATGGAGTAACGCACAGCTCTTGGAATAGCAGACTTGAAACATTTTCTATGTCTGTGAGCAAGATTAAATGAATTAGTGATGAAGCCTAGGCAATCCACTCCTTTTCCTGAGGAAGAATAGCTGACTACACTTTTGAGCTGGTGTATCACTGGAACAATTTTGCTGTGGGGTATCCCCAACATTATTCATATTCATGGAGAATTCACCAAGAAACACACTGATATTTCTCATAGTTCCTGTAGTTCTCTTACTGCACTGGTTCCACAGTATCCCTGACTCATCCTTATGGCTGTCAACTGAAGGTTAAGTTCCATTTTTATTGCTGTCAGTGTTGCATTGCTCTTTTGGGGCTTATAAAAAAGCTGGAAGTCATCTGAATAAAGGATATGTAGTGGGTGGATATACTGTTAGCTCCCACTCAAAAGTGGCCACTGTCCCGAGAAATTGAATTTATTCTTTTTCAACACCTGATGAGATGAGAGTAGTGAAAGTCCTATTTGACATTTTTCCAAGCTGTGGGTAAATGTGTTTATAAGAAGACAAAATGAAGTTAAGATACAAAACGCCAGAAGCAGAAGAGTGATTGGGAAGAAATGGGGAAAAAAAGTATTTGGTATCAACACATAAAAAAGGGAGAATTTGCATGATAAATGAACATTTGGCTTAATAGATTGTAATTTCATTTTTCTAAATGTTTTACAAATCACAAATATGTAATGCAATTTGCATACCCTGTTGTTAGAAAGAGAGAAATCTTGTTCAGGAAGAGTCCAAGAAATTCTCGTACAAAGGAATAAAGAATTATCTAGAAGTTGTGCAACATGTAAATATGCAGATTCAAGTAGTTGAAATGGGTGTTTTGGTTTTTTTTCCCTGAGATACCTATATGCATCTTTCTCCTTGTTCCTTTCCTACTCCAAGTTTTAGATTTTTATAGATTTGTATTCCCACTGTTAATAGATTATGGCATTAAACATTGCTTTATTATTCTAAAGTCATCTATTTTCTTTCATTGGAACATTGGATTGTATCATGAGGTTCATAGGACAGAATAAAGAATATTCATTATCCCTGCATTTCTTTAGTGTTTTATGTTTTAGCAAGGAAAATATTTTTGCAGAAAATTCTCTCCCAAAACAACTTCTCTCAGTAATATGATTATTTTCTCAAACTGTTTATGCTTTATACCACTGAAAAATGCAATTTGTGTGAACTTCTGAGCTATATTAAAATACATATATTTAATATTGTATGGGATGTTATTGCATTCCTGTCTCATGCAACAATACAGTTTCTGATGGTATGGAAGAAGATAATATTATTCCACTTTTTGTTTAGATTATCTTCATACTACAGTTTAATTTATTGTGTTTACACTTCACTGCAGGATGACAAGTATCATCAAAAGGCTATTACTGATATAAAACATAAAAAAGAAACTCTATTTTTTATTTCATCACTTTAATAGGAAAGGGAAACATATAAACTGATTTGCTCATCTAGATGGAATTTGAGCCAAAGCTACCATGTTCAGTTTGATACCTTAGTGAAATTGTTTTGGGAACTGGTCCTTGTCTCCTGAATTGAAATGCGTGTTCCTCGGATAATTACTACATCAGTCTGTACAGCCCTAGCAAAACAGTGGATGAGAGGTTTAGGTATGTGCTTGGATTTGATACTCTCGTAGGTCCTTATGCCATCTAACAAGGAATTCAGAAGAGTCTGATTTCTTTCTCATTGGAAACCATATTTTTCTTTACCATAGAGGAAACTTCTTCTCAAGGGGACAAGTTACTCAAATGCTTCTCTATGATTCCCATGATCTGGTAAGAATGGCTTGACAATTTCCATCATTCCCTCAGATGATTTTCCAATATACTTTAATAACAAAATCTGCTTTCACGGATAAAGTTTGTTTTTAAACTAATGGTTTCCCAGATTCTGAAGTGAATTGTCTGTACTGATAAATTGTTTTTATTATTAAGGTTGTTTTGGTTTTGGTTTTGTTTTTTTTTTTTGTCTGAAGACAACTATTATTCTCACCTGCAGACCCTAGAATGCCTTGAGGGTTACTGTGAGCCAGGAACTATTGCCAGTTCTTGTCTTGCCTGATGCCATGATATTTTGAAGTGTAAGAGAGTTTATTTGTATGGATGCAAGCTCTGCAGAGCCAAATCACTTCGATAGGAGAACTGCTGCCTCTGGGCATGTGTTTTTACCTTTTTATGTTAGATGGATGTTATATAACTCACACCTCCATAATAGTGTTTTTCTAGATTCAGCAGTAATTTAAGCATTTATATATATATGTGTGTGTAAATGACAGAAGAAAAAAACCAAACGTGTGTCAGTTCTGGCTTCTTTTCTTCCTTGCTAAGGCCAGGATGAATAATACACAGGAAACGTAAGTTTTGAATTCAGAGTTGGTTGTTTATTTTTTCTTATCTATTTACAGACTCACAAGCTGTGAGCTCTAACTAGCGAGTTAGAGAAACAAGTTAAAATGGAGCGCTTCTAACTCTTTCCAAGGTTATTTAAGCGATAATTACTCAATAATGAGGTGACGCCTACACTATTTATAGTCTTGACCCAATAATGACCACCCAAGGCCCTCAATGCGGACCTTTTTCACCCAATTACAGAAAACCACCCAAACCCATGAAGAAAAATGAAGAAGAGGGCGAAGAAGAAGGACTCAGACAATGCCTAAAATCCTCTATTTTGACTCACATGCATTATTATATACTAAACCCCCAAATTCTCAGTTTCCAGAATTACAACACAAACTCAAATCTTTCTCTCCATCCATTATATTGTTAATGATTTTCCCTGTGATCCACCCAAAAGCATGTGCTATGTTTGGCAAATAAAGATACTGAATGTTTTCCATCTCTCATGGAAACATGGAGTTTGTGTTGTTTTGAAACTCTAGGGAGTATTGTGACTGCATTGTCAGAAAAAGTCTGAAACATTCAGACTGTATGTTGGATTCACTGGAGCCCTACACAATCTCATAAATTATCTTTGACCTACTAAAGAGAAATTTGAAAAGGAACAAACTTGCAAAACCAGTAATTTCCCAATGGAATAAAGAAATTAGTATTTCTTCTAATCCAGACCTAGCTGAAGATAGAAGTTTAGATCAGATTTTTTTATTATTTTTGTTATTAGAAGCAATTACCCTTCCATTGTCATCTGTTCCAAGACATTAAGAAGAATTATTGCTGAATACCGAGACACCAGAAAATATTCAGAAGCAAGCTGATGAACTTGCTATGGATCTGCAGCATCTTTTAGTATATTCACATCTTTGCAAAACTCAGAGACTTCACATTCCCTTCCTGAAGTATTTACATATTGATAAACATCACAGGCTAAGTTGCTCTGTTGCTGTATATAAATGTTCCCTATATTTTTAGTTGATCTCCATAATATTCTATTCAAAATATACTTAGGATCAAGTATTTTATGCAAGAAACACGGTAGGCATATAAAAGCATAAAACATGTCACAATGATTGTTTTGGTTTACAATTTTAATTTCATACCTGTTCTTTGATATGGTATGTTTTTAACTCTGTTTCTTTAAAGAAAATAATTATTGCATGAGAAGTACGTGCAGAAAGCACCAGCCACTTGCAGTTTATTGTATATCAATATTTAGACTGGTTGCAAATCTTTGACCTTGCAAGTGACAAGAAGATTGTCATATTATGCTAAATTTAGCCAGTCTTGTAACATATTTGTTTATTGAAAAGGGTAAAAATTGGATGAAAGTTTGTTTTTATTCTTTCACAATGACTTTTATGAATTTGTTTCTAAAAAAAAACTTATTTGGAAAAAAACCCAACCAAATAAAACATTGACTATATCTCAATTATTAAATTAAAGATGAATAGTCAATTCCTTGTCAATAAACTTACATTTTCTTTTACCAAATTTTTTAGCCCTTAGAGGGGTTGAGCTGTATGTAAGCCAAGTGATGGGAATGGTCATACATTGTTCTTTTCTCTTGAATTCTGCCTGGACAATGTCTAGGAGAGTACAAGGTGGTGGAGTCTTTATCACATCCATCCTGAAGAACTAATGATATAACAGGGATTTTCCAGTGCACTCTTACAGACACTGTTAAAATAGGAGTATAGGCATAATCACTGATGCAAAGTGACAGGTTCTGGCTCCTCAGGCAAGTAGAAAGGTCTGGAGTTCATATAAGCAGACAAATTTATTTTTATAATGCTCTTTTATGTCTGTATTTCTACCTTTGAATTGTAGTATAAAGAAAATAGTACAAGAGAATATGTTATATAAAAAGCAATTATAGCTGTTATCTTTGAGATGGGCAACAAGGAAGATCCAGGGAACTACAGGCTTCTCGGGTTGGAATTCTGAGATTCAGGTGGTTAGAGTCCTTTTTGCCCTCCTGCAATCTTTGGGCCAGATGCAAGAAAGAGACAGAGACTTCAAGCTTCTCTTTTTCCAAGGTCTATCACTTTGTTTATTATCTCTTATCTCACAGTTCGCTCTGTGCTCAGCAAGGCCCATTCTGTACTTTGGCCATCGCACAACTGCCCTCCCCTGGGCAGTCTGAGCCCTTTTCTATCCCTTCTTACTTATTTTAGTTTACATTTATATGCAAATTCTTACTATCTATATTAACAGGTCATTTCTACTCCTGCCCAATCTCTCTAAACTATATTGTGCTAACGTCACTGCAGAAGAT
>VWYP01001094.1:0-21308 GCA_013400435.1 Pycnonotus jocosus | reverse complement strand
AAAACCCAAAACTACATATTTCTCACCCTGTGATAAGCTAAACTACTGTGTTTCACACTCTTGAGATTTGTAATTCATCTCTACTTTGTGCCAGGGTCTGTGACCCCCATGGACAGAACCCAAAACCCCCTGCTCACCCCCCTCGGAAAGGTATCAAATCCCCTTGGAAAAATTCCCTTCCCAGACTGCCCTGCCAGGGCAGCCAAAGGGATGGCCCACCTCAAGCCCTAGGACAGTGGAATGTTGCCAGCAGTCTGAGGAAGGTGATTCTTGCACTCAGCACTGGTGAGTTCTGGCTCCAGTTCTTGGCTCCCCAGTACAAGTAAGGTATGTTCTTACTGAAGTGGTTCCAATGCAGGACCACAAAGGTCATGAAGGTATGAGAACAACTCTTCTATAAGGAAAGGCTGAGAGAACTGTGATACTTTAACCTGAATAGGAGAAGGCTAGAGAAAATAACCAGCAGGAGAGAAAGAAGATGCAGGAACCAGGCTCTTCTCAGTGCTACCCACTGACAGGATCAGACACCATAGCCACAAATTTTAAAAAATGACATTTAACCCAATCACAATCACTTCTCTTTTTCCTGTGGGAGTGACTGTGCACTAGAAAAGGTTTCCCAGAGAGGTTGTGGAGTCTCTGTCCTTGGGGATATTCAAAGCCTGCCGGGCAGTCCTGAGTGACCTGCTCTAAAGTGATCCTGTTGGAGTAAGGGGATTGGACTAGAAGGTCTCCTCGAGTCCATTTTAACCTCAACAATCCTGTGAAACACTGGATGGGCATATATGCAGCAGTTTCAAAATGTATTTAATGGAACAATTCTGTACTTTAACAAACAGACAAGAAATCAACCCATCCAGATTTAACACAACTTTCACTGAATGAAGAGCTGTCTAAAACAAAAATCTGAATAGAAGGGATGATACAGCAGACTTTGAAAGAGCAAGGAAACAAACAGAGAGGGTAAACTTTTAACATCTGATCTTTAGAAACAGCTCTCTCACACAGTTCTTGATCCTGAAACATGAATACAATAGCATTATACAGTGCATTGCCATCCTGACCTCCACAGTACTGTTTGTGGAATGAGGCATTAGCTTTGTCATTTGCCATTCTGTCAAAAAATAATAAGAGAAATAAACAATGAAATGCCCCATATCAGTAATACGGGGAGCAAAATCTACAGCTGTGATCTGTCATGCCCCTGCTGAATGTTTTGCTCACTAAGCTATAGAAATCACTGTCATTTGTCCCATGTCACCAACCCTCTGACTCTTACAGTTGTCATTCTGAAATAATTCAGTTATAGCTGGAGAAATAAGACACAGCAGGTAACACTTTTCCTTGCCCATTCTGTTCCTCATGCTGTAGTTTACAGGTCAGAGTATTCTTTTGACAAACAAGAGGTGAGATCTCACTGCAGTCACTGTTCTGAATAGAACAAATCCAACTAACTTATGTCTTCCCCCTAAGGAAAGGACTCTTCCAAAGAAAGAAAAACTAACAGTGCTTAAGGATCTATTCTAGGTTTTTCCCTCATGGAAAATGTCATACTGCCACTGTGATATCCTACCATTTGAATTTTTGCCTCTGTAGAAAATCCTTTTACTGAATAAAAATCATACCACGTATTAAAGAAGAGAGATAAATCTGCAGAGGAGCTGCTTAATTATAGCAATTTATCTTTTTATTCCAATGCGTAAATGGAACTATTTGAGGGAAAAACCATGTGGGAAGAGGAGCTGGAAAAAAAGAAAAATAAAATCTTTCATCTGCCCACATGTCTCTAATGTGATGTAAGCAAGAGAAGAGAAATTCAGATAAATGACCTTACATTCTGAGTCCAACAGGATATTTACTCTTTCCTACAAGATTAAGAAAAATGTATTGTAAACTACTACTCTGTTGTTGCAATATCTTGCCTAACAAAAATAAAAGAGTGTCTGGCTTGGAAGGCAGAGGAAAATTCTAGCAGAGTGTCAGGAGCTGAACATCAGGCTCTGATTTATTCCATTTCCCCATGTCTTTGAAGAGAAATAAAGAACAGCACTGGAGAGAGAGTCTGGTGTTTATTTGTGTTTTCTGCCCTCTCTGATTGGTGTTAGGGGCCACTTCTAAGACTGAACAAAGATATCTGATTTAATTACTTTGTTATAAATGAATGATTTTGCCACTTATTGTTTTGTTGTGTGGGGTGGTGGGGTTTTTTGTTGGTGGTGGTGGTGGGGTTTTTGTTTGTTTTTGTTTGTTTGTTTGTTTGTTTTCAGTGGACTATACTACCTGTGTGTTTTTGTGGAGATTTGAGAGCTGTAAGGTAAATCTGGGACACAGTAGTGTCCTCTATTTGTCCTGAAAGCAGACAATGAGTTTTGTTTACTTGAAAATACTGGAAGATTTTACTCCTAAAAAATGATGTCCTGGTGTATGCCTGTTAGTCAGAACAATGTGTAGACTTTATAAAGTGTTTAGCAACATAGTCACACTGAGATATCAATAGTATAATATTTGGTTATTTATATGAAGAATATGTAAAAAGTGCATGTTTCTGCATGTATTTGTATATGAGACTCACAGAACAGTCAAGGCTTGAAAGGACTCTGGAGATCATCTAATTAAACCCTGCTGTTTAGAGTGAGATTAGCTACAGCAAGTTGTTCATGGGCATTGATTATTCCTAAGAATAGACACTGAAACCTCTCTGGATAACTTGTTCTAACATCTGACCACCACCACAGGAAATTTTTTTGTGTGTGTTTAAATAGAATTTTGTGTATTCCAGTTTCTGTCCACTTCCATTTGTCCTGTCACTGGATACTACTGAGAGCCTGGTTCCATCTTCTTATCTTCCTCCTTAAGTATTTCTGCACATTGAGCCTTCTCTTCTCCCAGCTGAACAATCCCACTCTATCAGCCTCTCACATGTCAGGTGCTCCAATCCCTTGGTCATTTCCATGATGTTTTGGACATACTCCAGGATGTTTGTGTCACCACTGAGCTGGAGGACCAAGAACTGAACACAGCACTCCACATGTATGTCACCAGAGCTGAGTAGAGGGGGAGAATCAGTTCTCTTGGACTGCAGACAGCCCTCTGCCTAACACAGCCCAGGGTGCTGATGGCCTCCATGGCTGCAACAGCACATTGTTGGCTCATGATCACCTTGTTATCTGCCAGAACTCACAGGTCTTTTTTAATTTTTTTTTTCTTCTTTGCAATGCTGCTTTCCAGTGAAAATGGTTGTGTACATTTATCAGTCATTACTCAGACTGCTACCATTGCTATGTGCACTGGAGATGGAGACAGTCAGTTCTGAGCACACACTCATAATTACACCTGTACTAACACACAAAAAACTAGTCACCTTTTTTTTTTTCCAGTTGTTAAATTCACATGGCTAAACTCCTCTAACCTTCAAAAGAGGGTGTTGGTGTGTCATTACTTATCAGGAAAGGGATCTTTCCTATATTACATAACAAACAGGGGATCCTTCTATTTAAAATCATAGATGAGTTCATTGGTACTGTGTCATTTGTATATATATATAATATAAAACACATATATATATACATATATAAAACACATCTGTATATACACATATAAAACAGTGTTTAAAGGCTTTAGTGAGAGTATTTGCCTGGTAAATGCTGAGTCACCTAGTAAAGCTGCACTAAATTAGTCATCTGAAATGTTTGCATGATAGAGTTCTATATAAAGAAAGCATATTAGCTCTGGGCTTAGAAACAGCATGGCTATGTCATCAGATGCTGCACAGAGGCAAATTGAGTCTGCTGGCAGGGATTATATGGTGCAAGCAGACAATATTCCATCCTCCATGAGGCTGTTACCAGCCCTGTGTGCCTACACATGCATAGCATTTCCACTGACTGAAGGAAAATCCAGCTCCAGAATATGTCAGATAGGCTGAAAACTTACTGGAATGCAGAATGTGTCTGTGTGGTTAGGATATATGGATTAGTAATATATACAGATTGAAATGGAGATTATATTCCATATTCCAGGGCAACAACACTGCAGAGACTTTATTCAGTATTATCTGTACTATATGAAATAGAAAAGAAAAAGAGGAAGGCAGGAAAAATGGAAGAAAGGAAGGAAAAACACTTGCTGTTTTGGAGAGATCCTCACTGCAGTGTTCTTGTGGCAGAAAAAATGCAGTAATTTCTCAGCAGAAATAACAAATGTTTAAAGTTTAGACTGTAAAATAAGTAAATAAATTCAATCATGCACTAATTTAGTAGAAAGGTTGCTCAGGAAGTCATCTATTCCATCCTTTGCTCAAAGAAAATGCAATTAGAGCAGTATGCTCAATCTTAGACAAATTTTGGTCACCTTCAAAGATCGTAACTAAATGGGAACTTGACAGACAGTTACTGCAGAAATGAGTCAAAGTCGCATCCAATCAAGGAGGATCTGTCTACATCAATAAAATCTGAATCACATCCTTACTAGGGAACAGAAAACAAGTGTAATAACCTGAAGATATCAAGTTTGTAAGGATTTCTGCTTAGCGAGGGGTCAAAATTAAAAAAAAATAGTTAAAAGACAAAAAAAAAGTAAAGAAAAATAATAAATAATATCCTAATGGCTGGAGATAACAGATAATGAGAAAGTTGAAATATTTTTTGTTACTGAAATCTGGGCTATTGAGGAACACATTAATTCATAAATAAGCTTGATGACATTGAACATTAATTTTGTGGCTGATAAGTGAAACAAGATATTCATGGGTTTCATTGGAAAGCATCCTCAGCTAATGGGATATTTGAGAGGTCATGTGGAGTTGTGCAAAGCCTATTATGGGATTTTTAGTGGAAGCGCCAAAGATAAGGAAAGGAAAGTACAAGCCTGAATGGCCAGAGAGATTGGCTATAGAAGAGTTCATCTGGATGCGAGCCAGCAGCTGGTCAGATTGTCTTGCACTTTATAGTCTTCCCTCTCTTGCTATGAAATTCTATTCCAAAGTGTTATCTGTGCAATACTAATGTCTAATGTGTATGAATGTGTGCCAGAGATTCATTAGAAAATTTCAGGCTGCAGCAGTTGAGAAGTAGGTTAAACCAGCACCTGAAAAGATCAATTTTCAAGTACTGAAAAGATACTTAAATTGTGAGTCCAATACAAAACAGTGAATGAGGTGAACAGAAATAACTCTATTAGGGGGGGATAGGAGGGGGAGGAGGAGAAGGTGAGAAAGAGAGAGAGAGAAAGAGAGAGAGAAGAGTAAAAACTTTATTTTAGGTGTCTTGCACGTGAGACACCAATTTATCTGAGTGTGGTCTGTATTTTTCCACCACAACATTCTGCTGCTGCAGAATCTGAAACACAATAGTTCTCAGTCTTTTCCTACTTCTGCTTCCTAGCCAGGTCTTCCCATTTAACATTGCCTAACTAAAATATGTACTTGGCAGTGATTTATTTCACCATATTTCTCCCAGGTAATTATTCCTGTTTGTCAAGATAATTTTAATTCTAGCCCTGTTTTGCTCTTAAATTTCAATAATGACACTCATTCTTCCATCATATTACTCATTAATATCAATATTCAATTATATTCAGCTCTTGACAGATGTCATCAAAACCATGAGTTCTACTAGATGTCTCCAATTCTAAAAATAATTACTGTTTGAGGTTTAACAAAGTTGAGACTGGTAGGGCCAGATACCAACAAACACGGCTGTAAGCAGGAGAAAGCAAACCTATTGAGAATATACCACAAGCTATAGATTTTTTAATATTGTCAATTTTTTCTGGCTTTTGAAATTATGTTTGTGCTCTATACTTGTTCTCACTTCTCCAGTACAGTTTTATACATTTGTATTGCTCAGAAATGAGAAAGAACAGTGTGTTCCTTTTTAGTATTGGTATAATTAAGCATTCCAGATTTCAAAATGGCTGGGACTGTAACAATACAATTATTTTTCTAAGTCTAAGAATTAGACCTCATCCTTTTTCCTATCAATCTCTTCTTAGAAGAAAGTCTGCAGGATAAATATGCTCTGTGCTGAATGGGTATATGTTCAAAAAACATCTACTTGACTTTATCAAATTGCCAGCTTTCAGGATGAATAAATATATTTATCTGGAGAAGATCTCAGATGTGAAAGTGCAACACCTATTTAACATAGTTGAACAATTTAGGTACTGAATGAGAATTGCTGTATTCTGACAAGTTTTGAAACTCTGGTGCCCTCTTCTGGATTTCCCAAAGGGATAATGGCTTCTTTTGAAATAGTCATCTTTGTCATAGATGAAAGAGACTAGAGTACAATTCCAAGGCAGTTTAAAAACCCCAGCCCCAGAGGATGCCTTGCTCAAGGTGACCTGACATTTGGAAGGCAAAAATGGAATATTGCTGTTTAGCTCCTGCTAAGCACCAGTAAATTTATTTTATTGATTCTCTGTCATACTGCTTACTTTCTATAAAGTTCACTTTGACATCTTACAAACTAGACATCTCGATGGTTTATTGTTGCACCCATTGAATCCATCTGCCTCTGAGATATTTTTGAACTGTGATTGTAATTATTTTATTACTTCTCATTAACACAAGTAAATTAAATCTCTGTATTACTTGTTCAGTGTAAAAATCTGCTGAAATTATAGCATAGGTCAACGTCTAATAACCTTCCACTCAACTGTAGATCTTGGACTTCTTGGATGCACGGACAGCATTCCTGAGATGTTCATCGTATCACTTTTCATTTGGTAATTCTCCTTCTTGACTCTGAAGTTTCCAATGGTTCTGTTTTTTGGGTTTTTTTTCTTTTTTCCTAATGACAAAAAAATGGTCTGAATAAGCTTGCAATTGTTACTTTTCCTTTTAAGACTGACTTTAGAGCATTACCTTCTTCTTTGAAATAAGCTTAAAAAGATTACAAGATTATTCTAATGCCTAAAAGTCAAACACAAAGTGTAGAACATCTTAAATCAATCTGTATTTCCAAAGTATGAAAAGTTTTCCACAGAAGTATGACAAATAGAATCACAAAATCATAGAATTTTTTAAGTTGGAAAAGACCTCTAAGTCCATCAAGTCCAAAAAATTAACCCAGTACTGCCCAGTCCATATTTAAACTGTCCTCAAATGCCACATCGACAGGTCTTTGAAATACCTCTGGGGATGATGACTCAACCACTCCCCTACACAGCCTGTTCCAATGCCTGTCAACCCTTCTCATGAAGGAATTTGTCCTAATATCAAATTTACCCTGACACAACTTGAGGCCATTTACTCTTGTCCCATCACTTTTCACTGGAGAGAAGAGACTGACCCCACCTGGTTGCAATCTCTTTTCAGGCAGTTTTAGAGAGTGATAAGGGTTCCCCTGAGCCTCCTTTTTTTCAGGCTAAACACTCCCAGCTGTCCCAGCTGCTCCTCATCAAACATGTTTCCCAGACCTTTTGCCGGCTCCATTGTCCCTCTCTGGACTCACTCCAGAACCTCAAAGTTTTTTCTTGCAGTGAGGGGCTCAGACCTGGACACAGCACTCGAAGCACAGCCTCACCAGAGCCCAGTACAGGGGGACAATCACTGCCCTGGTCCTGCTGGCCTCACTATTGCTGATACAGGCCAGGATGCCACTGGCCTTCTTGGCCACCTGAGCACACCCTGGCTCAGGTTCAGCTGCTGTTGACCAGCACCCCCCAGTCCTTTTCTGATGAGCAGCTTTCCAGCCACTTTTCTTCAGCCTCTAGCACTGCAGGGGTTGTTGTGACACAACTGCAGGACTCAGCATTTCACCTTCTTGAACCTCACATGATTGGCCTTGGCTCTTCCAGCCTGTCCAGGTGCCTCTGTAAAGCCTTTGAATTAATTTGAATGAAATGGAAAGGGGTGGGGGAGGGGAAATGCACTTTTCCTTCTGGAGAAAAAACATAGTTCAGAGTCAACTCAAGAATTCTTAAGAGCCCTCACAGAACATCTTAACATTATTTTAGGAGACTTGCAAGGTTCTGCTATGTTGGTGTCACATATGATGGAATGCTACATAATCTAATGTCTAAACAAATCCACTAAGCCAATGTGCTGATGGGAAGGAAACACAGCTGATTAAATATGACACATAAATAACAGTATGGAGGTGGAAATTTAGCTAAGCAAACAAAACATAAAATGTTTACCGTAATGTGCTACTGAAAGATAACAGGGCACTAAATAACAATATAAAAAAATAACAGTAGAAAAGCTTAGAAATAAATCTAAGTTCTATAATATGTTCATCCTGGGGATTTCAGAAAGGAAAAAAATATAATGTAAGCTTTCAAAGTCAGGCTCAATGGACTTTGGAAAGTAAACACAAGGGAGGCATCCTGTACAGAAATCCACTTCATCAGAAACAAGTAAAACAGCTCAGGTGTGGACAAGGTTATGAATCTGTGCTTAAAGCTATCATGAGATTGATAAGGTTATCCTAATAATCACAGCAAGGGTTTCTCGTTGAAGGGCAGACATCTCTCTTCCTCATAAAAATATGTCAAAGGGCAACATCTGTGCACCTTGAGGTACTGAGGGATCCTGTTTATAAAACAGGAGAATTGTGACCTTTCTGCCTGAGTCACACAGGCACACTTTCACTATTTGGGTAGATAAGAATTAAAATACCTCCAAGTATGTAGGATAGAATGAAATAGGTGTGAATCAATCGCTATCGTGATGTCAATAAGAAATAGGTATGCCCTGCAAAATCAGAACTCAGAACTGCTGTGTGATTACTGCACATCTTGGGACTGTCTAACAATACTTGTAGGTATTGTTAAATTTCTCATATATACCATGACTGCCTGTGAGATCGTCCTGGCTTTGCCTGAGATTTAGGTGAGGCTTGGTTCAAATCCATATTTTCCCTCTAGTTTCTAGATTTTGGGGGTTTTTGTTTTGGGGTTTTCAGGAAAATTCAGGGCTGAATAAAAATAAGTACATAAAAATGAAATAAAAAGCCCTAAAGCACATATACTTAAGTAAATATAAGTAGTCGAATAGTGTTGACTCTAGATTGAATAGTTTAATTTCATTCTTTGTCCAGTGATAATAAAATATAAGTGAAAATATTAATAAAAGATAAGTGGATTATTAATAGGAACATATAGAGAAATATGTCTGGAAGGGCTAACAGACATATATCCATAAAGAAGTCTATGCTACCTGATACATAATGTTGAATTCTGTAAACTATGGTTGGTTTTATCTACTTTTTTCTCTAAGAACAGTTGCTTTAGCTTAGGAAATATTTTTAGCATTATAAAATCCTTTATAATATCTTTGTGTGGTTTATTACTAATATATCTAACATGAAAGAAACACTATATATTTTTGTTGTCTTATTCTATAAGTAAAACATCAACATTTTATACATACACATAGATATGTATGTATGTATGTATGTATATATGTATATATGCAACCAGTATGACTATAGGTTAAGTTTCCATAGAGTTGCTTTCACGCTTTGAAAAGACAAAAAAACCCACTGAATTTTGTTCCCTGATGTGCAGGTAGTGTTATTTATTTCTTTGTTTTGCAGCCTTTGTATGGCTACTGGGAATTCATGAAGAAATAGAAAATCAAAACATTTCATAAAATTTAGCATGAAAAGTCATCCCACTGGTGCATTATTTGGCTTTGGTTTTCATCATTCTCCTATTTAAAAATGTTCAGTTACTCATAAGCTATCTCAGGTTAACAACCAAATGATAGAAATTGCAAAAGGGAGTATGGAACAGTTAAACAACAGTCAGAATAAATAATTTTATTATAAACCATAGTCTGGAAATTATTTATGCAGCCCTTCAGCTAATACCAAGAAACTACAAAAGTAAACAACAGAAAAAAAGTAGGACCTGTTTTTAAATTATTCATTATGCAAAAACCAGGCAAAGCAACAAATATTACTTGTAATGAATTTTTCAATTTTTCATTAAAAGTAATTATAAACATTATAATATATTTTATTATAATTATAAATAGTCCAGGTTGAAAAATAATGGTTGCAAAACCATAATGTTTACAGAGAAAAACTTTCAGAAGGTCAACACTCAAAGAGGAAATTAATTGGAGAAGAGACACCAGAAATTGTGTTTATTGTTAATATTTTCTTCTCTTTCCCTGAAGAAAAGTCTATTTTGCAGTGGTTTCCATGATACAGAGTTCATGCTCTCTTTTATAAAAGAAATAGATCTTTTTTTTCAATGTCTTTAAAATATTCTTGATAGTTAGTAGTGTGCATACATGTAACCTGGTGATAAACCATGTATCAGAGATTGGAAGTCTTGATGTGTCCAGACATTTTGGGGTGTGGGAGAGGGTGCAGGCTGGGCCATGCCCTGCTGAACTGCCCCACAGCCCCCATCCCAGAGCGAGCATCCCAGCCTGGCAGAGCTGCCAGTCATGGCACACCAGGGGCAGTGCTCCACTCTCACCCAGCCGAGCTCCTGAGGGGCCAAATGATGGGAATTCCCACCTAGGAGAAGTGCCCAGGAGGGCTAAGGGGTATTTAAGGCTGAGCATGAGGACAGCACATGTCTTGACCCTCCCTTCCTGTTGGAGTTGTCATCTGAACACCGCTGGAAGCCAGGATTGGGTAGCTGTGTGTGTGCTTTCCTGCATCTTTTCTGTCTATCTGTCATTCTTTCTTCTAATTCTCTCTTCTTGGAACATTTTGAGTAACTTAAAATCAAATGGGTTTAAAGCTTGCTAAGTTTAATGGGCCAAATTAGTGCTTTTTGTTGATTGGATGGTGTACTGAATCTTTAGCCAAAATTCCCTGATTTTTCTAAAGTTTGGAAGTAAACTTTTGTTTTGTTTTGATCTGCTGATAACACTTGGTTTGGATTTCTCCACTGTATTTTTACCCGGAGTATAAGAACCATTGTAACTCCTTTCAAAACCCTTTATTTACTGAGGCCTTACACCATGTGCATAAGTCCTTTCTCTTTGGTTCAGTGTAGTTTTGCTCCAGAGAATCTTGAAAAAAAAAATTCAACCAGGTTCCCCAGTGGATTGAGAAAACAACTAAAATTTTTAACTTGCCTTTTGCCTTCCGTTCCTTCTTGGATCCCTATATGATCACATCAGGAAGACAATTTGGGTGATAATAGTAGATTTTTGTTAAAAATTGTAACTCCTGTCTGAAATAATGGATTACTTCAGCAAACACAATTGCAGTTAATGAGAAAGTCTTGCCATTATGAAAGGTGCTGACTCCAGATAGGCTCACTTTTTCCACAAAACCTCAGGAGAAACCCAGTAGAGTTTCTTTCTTATGAGTCCTTCATGGGAATTGTGGTAATGATTCTATGAAGAGTTTGGAATGAGTGGTATTATTCACAAATCCATGTGGTACAGGACCTGACCACAAATTTGTCTTGTTTTCTGGGGACTCTGAGACCAGCTCAACTTCTGTGCAGAGGACAGATGACAATTGCTAACAAACCTGAGTTTTAATGGTATGTTTTATTGTCATTTCTTTTTTAAAAGCTTAATCCCTAAATCTAGTGTTCGCCACTTTGGCCTTTATAACTTTGACATTCCTTTTTCCCCATCTGTTTATTTTTGTTGTTAATATTTTGATGTTCAGTATAATGAAACTGTGTTAGTACATTCTTTAATCTTTGGTTCTGTCTATAATCTCAGGCATTATGCATGCACTCTATAACAGGTTGTTTGAAAAGACACGTTCTGCCTTAATGTAATAACCAGCACAGCAACCTCTAAAGATTAGCACCCTAGGAAGACCATTCTTGCCTTTTGCCTTTTCCATGAATATATATTGTTTGTTCTGAACTAAGAATTAGGGGTCTCATTTCTAAGTTTCTTAAGCTTTTAAAAAACTACCCTGCTCATGGAGTGGAACAGCTGATTTGTGAACTGTTCACAGGGGTTTTGACCTCCAGCCATCCTGTATCACACAGCCTATTTGCATCTTCCTTTAATTGGGCAGCACCTCTGAAAATACTTATCTACATGTGAATATGTAAGGGCTTTCACTGTCCTGGTAGAGGTAACTGTGCTACTCACATGGACACTTAAACCTATGTTTGTTCTCCAGCCACTGGCATAACTGCTTAAGGTTTGTAAGATGATTTTTCCAGGCTCTGTTGCACTTGAGAACATACAATGAGAAAGAAAAAAACCCACAGATATAAAAATGAGATCAAATTATTTTAATAGTTGTAACCCTTAGCTATGATATGCACTGAAAGTGAAAATATTTATAACACAATTTGAAAGAAAGAATATTTACAAAGTTAAATTTACTCTCATGTGTATTGCTCACTACCACAAGTTTCCAATCCCAAAATAAAGCTTTATACAGACAGCTGCATTTGGAGGAAATATTATTAATTTCATTATCATCTTCATCACTATTATTACATTGACAGTTTTTACCCAAACAAGTTGCATTGCCTCATTATGTTAATATTGGATATTGAAAAGCCAAGAGAACTTTAAGAAAATGTTACCTTTTCTATACACTGATATTTCTTGCAATGTACACGTGGATGGATCCTTGGAGCAGTGCACTCTCCATTTCATGTGGGAGAGGCGTGATGTGGAATATTCTCATTTTAATTTAGAAAGTAAACAGCAGCAAAGACATAACATTAAATATATCCCCTCACAGTGCAATAAGAGAATAGATACATAAACTATTTATAATTTAAAATATAACTGTGATATATTAGCCATATGTCACTGCACGAAAAGTTTGAAGTATAAAATTTTATAGTCTGTCTGTTACTACAGCAGAGGAGTTTAGCCAGGACAAAAGATTAACGACAGACTGCCACTGTGTTACTTTTTATTTAAAAATATACTAGAAAAAAAATTAAAACCAAGCCACTAACTATTCTGATTTAATTTTATGAAAAAAACTATACTCATGAACTAAACATTTTGAAAATAACAAAACTTTTTCGTACTCCTAAATATTGCCAGCAAGTGAAGAATTTAGACCAAGATTAACTTCTCTGTAACAGGAATAATTTACACATCAGTGAGATCTTAAAATAGTTTTCTGTCTAAGTTCAGAAAGTCCCATTTTCACTGGTTTTAGACTTACTGTAGAATGTCACTGACACTGTCTTTATTTATAATTTGAATAATACAACAAAGGGACCTTGTTCTGGTTAAGGCAATTGTATTAATTGCTATGGGGTTTCCCAAGAGGTGCTGTGCCTAATCCAGATAGTCTGATATCTTGGATCTGACAAAAACACCCAGCACCCAAGGCTAAAATAAAGATGAACATGCTGACATATTTTCTTAGTTGCCACCTCTTGTTCTAGCAAATGAGAGCCTAGAGAACATAAAATGGAGAAATGTCTGTGATTTCAATTGTAAAGAGATTTGTGAGCTGCTGTTTCTCATGTTGAGGAAGAGTTAATGTCTGATGTTCAGTGAAGACAGCTATCATATTGATATTTAAATTATTTAACTTTTCAGAACAAGTGGTTGTTCTTTTTTAATGTACTTCAATAAAAATTTTAAATACATCAAGGATCCACTTCATTAGCATTTCCATGCAATATCTCAGTGACAATAATGGTTAATTCTTATTTCTCTAGAGTGTAATTAGAAAAAAAAAAGAGAGAATAATTATGTTCACAAAGTGATGATGGCAGTCAATTTGGATTACACAGGTCCTTTTTTTGTCCATTATACCAGCAGTCACTGATGCAGGCCTGACTATGAATACACTTGAGGCAAATTATCAGCAAAATGGATAACTTTGAAGCATGTTTGGGTTTAACTGTAGTATCAAATTTTTTTGTAAATATGTATTTATGGATATCTGCAGATATATATCCTTCAGGACACATTTCTGAAAGAATACCAGTTATAAGGAAAACCTATCATGTTTCTTCAGAATCACTCAGTCTCTGTCCTTGGGGATTTTAAGTATAAATTTGCAAGAAACTTCAGTATTTGTGTCAAAATGGTGAAAAAATGGTGATAAGGGCACAGTAATTTTTCCCTTCAAGTCTTGAAACATTAAATTGTAAAGTGAAAGGGATTGCAATGAAATATTATATAATATAATCATATCTCCATTCCTATTAAATTTAATGGCTATAAATGAATTAACTTATTTGAGCATTAAAGAAAATAACCATTTTATAAATGCTTTTGCTTTAATATAAAAGTGAAGTGGAGCAAATATTAAGTGGCAGAGTATATAGTAATCTTTTTCCCCCTAAAGTTATGCCAGGATTAATCTGAAATTGTTTAAAGAAAGCAAATTTGCTTATCCAGTCCTGGTGTTACCAGTTCAGACCTTTAGTGAACACATTCTTTCTTAAAATACAAAAACAGCCTCTTATGCGAAATTTATGGTGATCAGACTTTGCTATGGGACATTAGCATTCCCTATTCTTTTTGTATCAAATATTATGCAAAATTCAGTTTCAAGTGCACAGGAGTATTTTCTGTTGATTCACTTCACAGATATTTTTTGTGCAAAGGCTTCTTCTGTCCAAGGGCAAACCTTACAGGAAATTTTCTGCCACACATTTCTTGTACTTCAAACAAATCTGAGCAGAGAAATCATAACATGGTGCAAAACAGACAAGGAACCACAGATAGGAGAATTTATTATTCATATTTCAAAATGAAATTTTTAAACTCTTATATTAGTTACCACATCTTATTCATGTGCTAAAGTAAAAGTAGAGTAAAAGTGTGTGTTAAAAGTAGTTAAATTTAGCCTGTTCTGAGATATTCTTTGACATGTCTTCATTTATCTTTATTACTTTTAGGCAAAAATTTCATCTAATTAATCTCTACTTTTGTTTTTTTTAATCACCCTTAGGTGTAACAAAATACAGCTGATGCTCTGTCATTACTTCTTTGCTCTCTGAAAAACTTCTTTTCAGTATGAGACATAATTAGTATTATCTACCTTTTTCCCTCCATTGTAGGGGTCTATGAAAGCAGACCTGTGTGCTATGTGGCAAAGTTCTCTTTCTAGCTAGCAAACAGAGGCAAGCAGTTTTTAAATCCCAGAGGAAAACCTACCCCTGTGGAAATAATGGCTCCTGCTATTAAGGTTCACTAAGGATGGTATCTTAGTTTAGGATTCCAAGAGGGCAGATTGCTAGCCAAGACACCTGTATCCCTCATATCTGCCTCCTGCTGAAATGATCAATGCCTCATTTGGAGTTGGAATGAAACTTCATATGGGGTTTCTAAAGAATTATAGAGCTGTGCACAGCTCCATCGGTTGCCAAATAAATGAAGACTAGAAAGCAAAGTTTGCAAGCAAACAAAAAACTATATTCTTTATGAAGTGAATACTGCTATCTTCCTTGTCCAAAAGTGTGTTTCTATTCCTGTTAGACTGACAAATATCATGTTTCTCAATCAGATTAGCAAATAAGTGCTTCAATCCATATCCCGTGCATTGGCTAAATATTAACCACCTGTCTTATATCCACATCTCCCACAAAAAAAGGCCTAAATAATTTCTATGTAAGGATATAAGATTATCAATTCACAGGACATACCAGATGATACATTTCTTTTAGTTTTAAATAAACAGAAAATTAATAGTTTGGTTCCCACCAATTCACTAGGCAGCACCACATACATAGGATATCTTCATTGATGAATAAATGATTGGAGACAGAGTGGAATATTACATGAAAAGACACACGGCATCTCAAGAAATCCATATGGCAATGAAGTTCCACATGTTTTTTAAGTACTATTGTATATAGGGGATTTTCTTCCATGTTTACCTACTTGAGGATGGTATATTTTAGTTCTAAATTTTTGTATACATAAACACTACTTGAAGTGCCAGCACAAGTGTAAATGTATCGTGGTTTAGTACCCAATGGGGAAGGAATTATTTGTACCAATGTATATCTGATTAACAGATCTTTGCTGTAGTATAACTGGGTTTTTGCCTGAACTTCATAATTCACAGAGACTGAAATGTCCAAAATCTTGCTGAAGAGGATTATACCACATACATTTATAATGGCCACACAGATCTTTTTACTGCAGTCTGAATAGATTCCTACCAGTAGTGTGAGTATGGGATTTTTTTCTGATCTGCTCGGTGGTATCAGATGATTTATCCACATCAGAAGAAATAAGTGACTTTGATTCAAACTTTTCTATTCTGTTTCTACAGACACACAGTCCAGCTGGTGCTGCTTTTTTCTTTTGAAGTGACTTTCAAGAGGAAACCTAAAAGTTTAATGACTGTACTGGCCAAACTTGGTTAGGATTTTGACTGACAGTGAGACTTCACCTGGAGTTCTGCATCCAGCTCTGGGGTCCCCAGCTCAGGAAGGACAGGGACTGTTGAAGCAAGTCCAGAGGAGGCTGACAGCGGGCTCAAATTGACACAAAAGATGGTGGCAAGCATCAGCCGTTTATTATCCCCTGCAAAGTCTCCCAGGCAGAATCACACACCACTCCCTGCCTCCCCTACATGACTGGCCAGCTCACTCTTCTATATCACACATCCTTATTGGACATAGCTGAGACCTTTTAAGGGCAAGGCTGCGTCCACTTTTTGGTAATTAATACAGCTGCAGCTCATCAGGAGTGAGGTTGCCTGCAGAACCATCTCAATTCTCCTTAGAATTCATTCTCCCAGAGGAGGCCACCAAGATGGTCAGAGGACTTCTCCTATGAAGAAAAGACTGAGAGAATTTTGTTAGTTCATCCTGGGGAAGACAAGGCTTTGGGGTGAGGTGACTTAATTGCAGGCTTCCAGTGCCTGAAGACAGCCTAGAAGGAAGATGGAGAGAGACTATTTACAAGAGTGTGTAGAGACAGGACAAAGGTGAATGCCTTCAAACTGGAAGAGAATAGGATTAGAATAGATATTAGGAAAAAATTATTTACTGAGTGTGATGAGGCAGTGGAACAGGCTGCACAGAGAAGCTGAGGATGACCCATCCCTGGAAGTCCTCAAGATCAGGCTGCATTTGAACTCTGAGCAACCTGGTCCAGGGAAAGGTGTCCCTCCCCCAGGCCATTCTATGATTCTGTCATTGGTAATTATCTTTATGTTATAGCAGAAAAGGTATATGATGGCACTTCTCGCAGTAAAAGGGGTCTGGATTCAATGATCCTTGCCTTCTTCTATTCTTTCAATATTTATTCCAATAAACTACTTCATTTCTTATAGCTAAGTGATAACAGCTTGAGAAGAAGAGACCCACTTCAGATCTTTCTGTTTCTATTAAGTGATTGTCCTGGCTCTGACCAGGACAGGGTTAAGCTTTTGCAGTACCCCAAGGGGCTATGGCCAGGACCTGATGGTTTTTCAGTACCACCTCACAGTCACTACGTAGTGTGGGGGTAAGGCTCTCCCTTCCAAGGACCAGGGCCTCCTTTCAGTTAAGAAAAAGTGTCTGTGGGGGAGACATTTGTTTATTGTTTCAGGCTCTGCAGTGAGCATTTTTGCATGTGAATAATTATCTCCTTTAGTTATTAATACTGTGGCTGTCATTGGATGTTTTGTAGTTGTATTGCTGTTTCCAGTAAATTGTTCTTGTCTTAACCCATGATCTTTGCCTCTTGTGCTTCCAATTCCTGCCACAACAAGAAAGGGAAGGGAAAGTGGGAGAGTCTTGGTGGGGACACTGAATTAGGGAGTACCATTCCTAAACCAACAGTGATCTCATCAAGAGACTCGAGAAACACATTCTCCCATTTCCTTGATCTATTAATTTCTTTGTTATTCTAAATAAGAAGGAAAAAACTTCAGTAGAAGTGGTGTAGGGAAACCTGTCTCTAGTTTTCCCTAAGTCTATAAACTAGGATTTAGGCATATTTGGAAGATGTGAGGAGCAGATTAGAAAATCTCAGACACAGCTGGTAGTAAACCTTAATCACCTTAGTCTTCCAGCTCCTGGTTCCAGCCTGTATTTGACGGTGCAGCACCTGCTCTTTCAGTCACTCGTGCCACAAGGGTTTAGGTAAATCTTGCTTTGGCAGGCAGAACTCAAAGAGTGCTGTTACCCGTGAGAATGCCATTTAAAACTTGTGATTTGTGGGTGCAGAAAAGTCCATAATGCAAGGAATCTACTGAGCAGCCAGCATTGAAATGCTTCTGGGTATTTGAAAAAACAGAATTTAAGTACTAAGGGAACTCAAATGAAACTTTTTAAGTTCTTGGATTGTGCATGATCTTGCAAAATCTATGGTGTCAACATAGTCAAAGTGATTTGGTCATCAAGTCACGAGTTATATGAAATAAATCTGTTGAACTAACTAAAAGGCTTTTTTATATTACTTTATGACCATACTTTATGACTTCTTAAAGCAATAAATTTCTCCTTTTGAACCAGGACTCGAGTTTAACCATGACACCATGACTAGCATTTGTCATCAACTTCTCATCAAAAGTAGTGATTTCCAGTCAAGTTTGCCAGGGAAAAAATATAATTAAAAATATTTATTCCTAATAAGGCAAAAGCCATTGCTTATATCTCTGAATCTGGTTATCCAAGCAAATCTATAAGAAATGTAACAATAATAAATTCTTGGAAATTTAAAGCTGTGAGTGACAGAAGAGTGCAAAAACCTCTCTGATCTCGTCAGGGGTTTTGCCACTTTCAGCAGTTCAGTTACTAGATAGGAGACAGTGCTTGCAGCAGCGGAAGAGTGGAAAAGCATGGTATTTATAACACATACATAACGCTAAAGTGTTTAAAGGGATGCTTAAAAAAAGGAAATAAAGAAAAAAACTCATGTTTTATCTTCTTGTTTTCTTGTGCTGGAGACAAACAACAAGTTTACTAATGCTGAAACATAAATCTCTCTCAGCAGCAAATGATTGTTTTTGCTTTCCAAACAAATACATATAAACATCAAACTTATTTTTTCAACAGAACAACTTTGTGGAGGCATCATTTTCCTTGTAATGCTTACACAGCTCATGGAAATATTTCATCTGTTTTACTAGGAGACTTTGATACTTATATTATTCTTCCTAGAAGACTGATATTTCACTGATTATATAATATCATCTCTTACAATGGCGTCTCTTCTATCCTTTTCATGAAATTACTATAAGAGTACATGTTTATTCATTTTATCTAGAAAAATACTGGGAGAATGTGCTGAAAATTCCACACAATTAGGGTAGTTTATTCTGTTCATTCATAAGTGTCTACAGAGGTTTTAGTATATAAGCAATGTACTAATGTAAAACATATTTTCAACATAGTTTTCAAATATATTGTGTTGCATAGAAGGGCAAAGATTTTACAGGAGTTTTTATTCATTTTAGCGGCCAATGTGCTCCTGATGCTCCAACTGATGTTCGATGTTTCTCGTGCTTTTCTTAGACATTAATTTTTTGCCTTCATGTAAAGCCATTTTACAATGTTATCAGTATTTCAACCCATGCTACAGGAGGACTAAAATAGACACTGGTTGCAAGGGTTCTGGGGAGTTTCTGTATAATATATGCATCATCCAGCAAATTTTGCCCTGGGATATACTTGTACTACACCATTTGTCTAAAGGGCAATTTCCATTCTAGTGTTTTTATTTTTAACTTTTTACAAAAACTTGGTTAAATAAAAGTATTTCATGAAGTAATGCCTGGAGGTTTCTGTCAGTCTTTATTGTGTCACCTTTTAAGCCTGAAATAATTTTCTGAATTAAGACTTAGTGTTCTTTTTGATCAGCTTCACCTTCTATTTTGAGAGTCAGACTAAGAATAAATAGTTGCAGTTGATGAATTTTCAGATCTCTCACAATTTTATCATGTAAAATAACAAAGTCTATTCAAATCCATGCTTCTCTTATTTATTCATTACCTTTTCTACATTGATAACTGATTTAATTATGAAGTTTTAAAATATTTTCTGCCCTATACCAACAACATAACTGATCATTGACTGTGTAAGTTCTTAACATACTTTCAAATAGTCTGTTTTCTACCTGAAATATTCTGTGATAAGATTTGTCAAATGATCTCTTTATTCTCATGTGTTATGAGTTTTGGGATAAAAAATTAATATTGACTTTTAGTCTTACTATTGAATTGCTTTTCCTTGTGGGTTTTTTTTGCATGTTTCACAACAATGTCTAACTTTTAAAAGATAATTAATATGGCACAGTTTCAGCATGGGATTTACTGGTGACCCAAATAATGTTATGTAAGACTCTAATTACTTGATCATCCAGTAAAAAATAGGAGTACAAAAAAGTGTTCAAGGCTAACTCAGATGTGGCTATGAGCATCCTGTTCTACTGAAAGGCGCCCCTGCCCATGGCAGGGGGTTTGGATCCTCAGGGTCCCTTCCAATCCAAACCTTTCTGTGATTCAGTGATACATAGAATCTATCTAATCTATCTTGTGCTAAAGTCACATTCTTTCCCCCAGAAGAGATTTGCTCCTGAATGTCTTTTGCAATTAGGTAGCAAGTACAAATTTATAGAACATAAATCTCCTTCCAAGTTTCTTTCCCACAGATAGCTTTCTGTAATCATCTTCTCTGCATTGTTTCATCTTAAAATCCTTCAAGGGTCCCTCAGCTCTGCTGTCACAGAGATTACTATCTTTACAGAAGTATTAAAGATGCACTAGTCAAATTGACAGTGTAATCCACATTTTTATGTGATTGGATGGCAGTGTTCGAGAGTACATCTCTTAGACAGAGATCAGTGATAAATCTCACATTTTCAATCTTGATATTTAGCCTGGGAAATTGACTCTGCTTCTTCTGTACCCAAGGGTACATTTTAAAACTTGGTTTGAGTTTTGAAGAAATCGTCTTAATCACTTTGAGCTCCTCCTGTGAGTATTGCCATATGAGGCTTTTGGATTTCAAGGTTTTGCTTGATTTGTTGTGTTGACTACATAGAAAAAGTGAATAGTAATTTGCATTATCATGGTTATTTTTTTAAAAAATGCTCTTTACCCTTTCATTCCTTGCAATGGGACAAATCTAATTGGATTGTGAATATATTCTTGTCTGTGACCTGTACATCATCAAGATGTTTTAGTGTCAGGGATGGCTACAGTGAGTCCTACACTGAGATGTGCTAGGAACATCTTCCTCACACACTTTGGTGATTATGGGTAGTATAGATGGCTTAAACTCACCTATATTATGCTATGAATATATTTGAAATAAAATAAAATTTTTCCAACCAGAAAGGTCAAACGTTTAAATTTTGTAGGAAAATACAAAAGATATGCAACAAAAATCATGCCAAATTCTGCATCTGAAAAACAGTAATGCTGGGAACAAGTATGAGTCTGAAGAGGAGTGGCAGGAAAGCAGTCATGCAGAAAGGGATCTGGAGGTGC
>VWYP01001091.1:272658-284897 GCA_013400435.1 Pycnonotus jocosus | reverse complement strand
AAAAAAAAAAAAAAGTTGATTTGCTGGAGGGACCGGGAAGGAAATCCCTTCTCTGGGGACTTCCCCGCCGCCGGAATAATTTTCCCCCGAAGTGATGCGCCGGGCGCGGGCCACCGGCGGGCTCCCAGCCGCTGCAATTCCTGCTCGTCTCCGCACTCCCCTCCCTCCGCGACCGAAAATGTGCCCTTCATTTCCGAGAATTACCCAAAGAAATCCAGGCTACAGGAGCCATTACTAGACATTTTAATTATTGGGATCATAAGCAGAGCGTTCAGGAAGCAGCAATAATATAGTTCTCCTGTTTCCTATTTGAATGGGTTTGGTGCAACATGCTTGGATGAGTTATTTGAGCCCAAATCGATTTCTCAAAAACAACAACAACAAAAAACACACCATACAATTACATTCCTATTACGGTCATTTAAGGTTTCAATATTTTCCGGAGATAAAGGAAATTTGACGTGAATGAATGATTCCCGTACAAATGGCCAACGGCGCGATCCCGGGCGGGGAAGCAGGACTAGGGACGGAGCGGGACGCTATTCCTGTTGTCATTCCGTGCCGGGCGTTTCGGGCCGGGAAGGAGAGGGAGAGGGGCAGGGCAGGGCGCCCGGCGGGGCTGCCGGGGAAGCGGTCACCCCGCNTGAGCGGAGGGCGCCACCGCGCGGGCAGCGGCGCACCTGCGGCCGCCGTCGGGGCTGCCCCGTTCCCCGGCTGGGCCGGGCTGCGGAGAAACCCCCGCGGTTCCGCCGGGCTCCCCAACGGGAAAGGGCTACCCGCTGCTCCTCTTCACCGGGCCTTGGGGGCTGGTGGGGTTTCTGGTGGGGGTTTTTTTTTGTTTGTTTCTTTTGTGATGACTCGGCGGTAGCAGGTGTAAACACGGGCTTTTCTAGAAACCCGTGTGGCAAGGATTGCGTGAATCACGTCAGTATGAAGCCTTGAACTCACACTTCGCCTAAAGAACAGGAAAAAACATTCCTTCTTTCCAAAGAGACGAGACACACACACAGGTAATATACCTTAAAAGTATGGCTGTTTTCACTTTAGAAAAGCTGCTTTCAGCAGCTTTTGATAGATACAGACGCATTTCATCTCCTCCATCTCCACTCCCCTAGATCCCTACAGAAAGTAACACAGCTCGGAGGTAGAGATACACACGAAACAAACCTGAAGCTACAGACCGCACACAAAGATCCTGTGCCACCCTGGTGGTACTGTGCATGCAGCAGTGATGTCAGGATGGTTTGCAAAAAAATGCATCTTCTAAGCTCTCGTTTATGGTGACTAACCCACACACAGCTCATGCCAATAAAAGTTTCACAGCATCTCACTCTACGTCACAGGGTTATGTGTGCAAAGTGAATATGATTATGACATGACTGTGGTTTAGGCTGAGGAAGTAAAGGTTTTTATCTGGTCTCTGCGTCCAAGCACATTTCTCAATAATTGTCATTTCAAGGCTGAGAGGGATTTAAGGTATATAAGACTTGCCTCTAGGGCAAACTCCTAAGGCATCATCTGAAGAAAAGCAGGGGTTTTTTTATTGGCAGAATTTCTTTCATCTTCCCCCTACCAGCTTAAATTAGACCTTTTAATTTATCTGACTATTCTATTTTAAATATCTATTTTATTAACTAGAGCATTATAATTCTGTAGAAGTTTCTAGGAGAGCTAACATCCTGTGAGCCTTTTCAAGCCTGACTGTAGCTGACTGCAACTGGCTGCTGGAAACCTTGCTGCTATAGTTCTAATTCAAATGCACATATTTCATCATGTACCATGATAGGCATCTTTTTGACTCCTCAGAAACCCCCTTTTAAAATTCATGCATGTTTCATAAAATATACTATAAGCAATTTAGCAAACTGTCAGGAAACTCTATTGGTCCATAAAGCCAGTTATCTCATACACACTGGCTGGATGTCCAGTCACTGTATTCATATTTCCTCAGTATGTCCCAACTTAGCTTCATATTTTAAAAAGAACCTGGAAGAATTGATGTACCTGGAATACATAGTTTTATCATGAAAGGACACATGTACTTCTGCCAATATAGAAAAGGATGAATTCTTCTTTCTCAAAAGCAAGCAATTCTGCCAAACCACACACACACACACACACTATCTTGTAACCATCTCTGCCAGGCCTCCTTTCTTAGTAGGGTGGCTTGGGGAACCTATTGCTAACCAGTATCCCAATGAATACTTGTCTGCATCAGCTTCACAAATGAAAAAACAGCCTTCACCTCTTCTTGGCTTTCCTGACTCCTCCTCCCCGCCAAGGGCCAGCTCCTGGGAAGGATGAACTTGTCAGAGGGGAGATTAACCCATCCATGAAATCATTCATGTGTAGCTGTGGTCATCTGAAAAAGGCTAATTAGGGATAGCCTGGCAGCAGAACAGAAGCATGGCTTGGCAGACGTTTCAGCACTTCCAGCTGAGATGTGGAACCTGCTGCAGAGGTGGGAAAGCCCCACTTTTCTCCTGTAGTCTAGATGTCAATCCACTTGGACAGAAACATCTGAAGTATTTCATTCACAGAGTTGCTTTTCTTTTATTAAACCATTACCTCTCTTGCTGTCTTTAGGTAAAAGAGCAGAATGCTTAGGTACACTGTAAAAAGCACAAACATCTGTGTGCTTTCTCATGTCAAAAGAGACAAAGCAGCAAACCAGACAAGCTTGGTCACCCAGGGATGTTCTGGGCAGAATGTACATACTACAAAATAAACCCAGAGCACAACAACCAGGGACAGTACTGGGGCTACAAATCTCTCAAGAGATTATAGAGGCAAGCCTCACCTGATGGCCAGGACCCTTGCCAGTGTCTTCGGATGGGGCCGCCAAGCATTAGCAAAGTCTCTGTGAGAATCTTCCAGATAATTCCTTGCTACCTTTTATAACCTTACTTACAAGCAAGCAGTCAAAAAGAAAAAGGGCTGGTTTGTTTGTTTTTTCTTTCCTTCTCTGAACTGAGGAGGCAGAACAGTACTTGCCAGGGCAGCAGTGTAGGAGCACCAGCAGCCCAGTCACTCTGCTCTTGCTGCTGCTAAGAACTCATGGTGAGAGGCAAGGCCAGTGGGTTGCCTGTGTCTTGCATGACTGCCCACACAGAAGCTCAGTGCTCAGTCTTACCCCGTGGGTGTCCTCCTCCCCCTGTTCAGTAAATGAAGGCAGATGATTGCGACAATACAGAGGCAAAGGAAGAGTCATTCCTATCCAAACACAAAGGCAGGAAAATCACTTTCTAAATAAATGAATGACCAAACAGGACTCAGTTTCACAAGGAGGTACCACCATGCTATTCCTGTTACAGAAAATTTCCTTGGATGACCAATAGATTTATTTATCATATCTTATCTTTCACCCAGATAAACTCATATGCTGCAAGAGAAGAAAAGAATTGTCCTTGATGTTTTCTCACAGTGGTTCTTTGATCAATCATATATGTAAGGAAACTTGAAAAATATATTATGAAAGGCAAAAGACAACAACAAATAAAGGACTTAAGACTTAATATTCCAAAGGCCTATTCCACACTAAAGCCAGCAACCTATAAAATGCCACTAAAGACCTCACTAGTCCACAGGGCAGAATAAAAGGCTTTAGAACTGGCAGCAGGTCTATCCCCACTCTCATTTCCATTTGGTCCAGTGTTCAGGAGGAGGGTAAACCCTTAAGTAGATTGAATACAGAAAGTTTCACAAGTACTGCCAAGATACAATAATTTATACTGGACAAATAACAGCCACAATATTTTTGCGTTCCAGGTTTCTTTAGATGCAGCTGTAGCCCAAGATAAATGACAAGTCCTGGTTTTGTACCCAAATGTGACAGAATTTTGGGTACACTTTTAGAAACAACGGGACTGCCATGTGCCTGTGTCCAGAAACAAAAATCCATCTGTAGTTCTGAGGTATTGCTAATGGCATAGCTAAAGTTATTCATAGTTTACATTTACCAGAAATAGTTGGAACAAATTAATAATGAATTAGAACATTTCTTATCATCGCAGGGAGCGAGAGGGAATAAATAGAATCATCCATATTTTCTTATTACGAAACAGTGTGCAGCCTATTACCAAACACTAATTTAGTGTTGCTTGTGCTGGAAAACTGTTGAAGAGTCTCTGGCTTCTGACAGTGCAGCTTAATTCAGTCTGACGAGAGCAGGGCTGCACAGAAGCAGCCCAGGGCAGGCAGGTGAGGACCATCCCAACAGGGGTGAATCCCAGCCTGCCAGAGCCAGGCACCGCTCAATAATTCCAATTAACCACGCTAAAGATGACAGAGACAGGTCACGCAGAGCCCAGTAAATATCAATCAGAACCACGTATTTTGATGAGAGAATAGCAAAGTCTTTCTCATTAAGGAAAAAAGACATTTGGTTGGGTGTAGAAGCCTGCCTCTGGTGGCTTGTGCACCCTGCAGTGCAGTCTCTGCCTTGTGGGGCTGCAGGCCAGGCGATGGCTCTGAGCATGGGAGCCCTTCACATGGCTGAGCTCCCTGTTTCGTGCATAGAGAGCAACAGGGAGAGCTCCCACATCCCTTAGCAGCACAGGAGGGCCTGTGCTTCACCAGATGCATAGCTCCAGAAATATGGGGTGGGGTGTGACTGGGGAGCTCGGTTTTCTGGCCTCTGTGCCACGAGTTGGCTGGACAGCAGATATTGGGGCCACCAGGCAGACATGGGGGCCAGGAAACAGCACATAACCTTGTCTGCTGTCCTAACTTAAATAAAGTACTTGAGTCTACTTAGCCTAGAGGAAAATGTGTGGTTCTTAGTTTTTATATTTAAAGATAGCACAAAGAATTTCTTGTGTGTGGCCTTATGGTCCGATCCATCTCTATCTTCTAATAAAATGCATCTCTGTAACAGCCAAGGCAATTAATCACTTAAACAGAATTGGATTACAATCTCCATTACTAGAAAATCTTTAAAGTCAGTCTTGCTATCGTTCTAAAAGATCTCAAGCTATCGAGCCATTCTTTGCCCTGCTTTATGCAAAGGTCAGACTGGATGTTCGTAATGGCCTCTTCTAATGTCAAAAATCGGTCTCTGACCCTTGTAATGCCACTCACTGATTTCAGACAGAACTGCACTGGATTTATTGACCCTTCTCATTAGGAACGAAGATTGTCTGCAGAGACTCCTATGTGATTTTATAACTCCAGGTACATGTCCATTGAGCTCATTATGTAAATGCTGATGTCTTCAGTGGGTTTTGAATTTCATAGGACTTTGCAGAGCACAGCACAAACCAGAAATTGCTGAGACATTACAAGACTGAACTCTCTCTTTTGATCCCCAAAATTGTGTTCAGTCTTCCGAGGTAACTGCATATGTCAATAGCAACAACATAATGATAAAATATCATACTATATAATTACGTGGTTGCCATTGTTGTAGGTATGTTTTAAATTGTGAAACTTAAATATGGTATTTTTCTCTGTAGTGAAAATACATTTCCTGTGGATTTCTTGCTTCCAAGTGCAAGTATATTATTGACTTCAATATGTGCCTTCACAAAAAAAGGAAGCTATTTGCATATAATTCGGGGTGATTCTCTGACATATTTTACTCTACAAAAATGCAATTTTTCTCTAAGTCTCAGTAACACTTGAGATTGTTCTAAAATGTATGTTGGTTTTAATTGTCTGTAAAGAATGTTTTACCATTGCATAAATAACTTTGGTTAGTTTCTCTGAGGAAATACCTGAGTGTCACATGAATTTGCTCTGAAACAAAATAAACAACAAGTTTGAGCAAGGAAATGCAGAAATGACATCTTATCATCTAATGCTAACACTTAAAGGTGTTTTGGCTTTGGGCTTTGGTTCTGGTTTGATTTTTTTAGTAAGCGTTCCACAAGGAGATATCTGTATATGTTTCACACACCTTTCTGGGATAAAAAAAAATATCACAATCAAAAGAAAGCCATTGTCAGGAACATTATTTATTCAAACATCTCCTCTATGGAAAGTAAATAACTCTGGTTTTAATACAGCTGCTGACCCTTATCTTCTCAGATCAGTTCTACCAGTTCTGTTCTGAGACAGGGATTGCAACTGTTCATTTCCACATAGCCTGTTTTTCTTTCTTCCCATTCCTAATGTAGAATATCTTTATATAATTATCACAGAGGTACAACAAGGTAAACTTTGTTCACTACAAGATAAATACTGGAATAGTAGAAAAAGTGCTGTTTATGAAAGGGGAAAATATTTGTTCAGTACTAAGAACATTATGCTAAAACCCTCACACCACAGATTTAGAAAATAATATCTTTTATTTTAGACGAAAGATGAGCTGCATGTGATCTGGGTATATACTTAATGTGTGTTCTTCATACTTATAAAATATGCTACAATTATGCAGTAAGTTTCATCTGAATGCACTACCACTAATCTCACTATATTCTTATAAGCCATATAATTCTTGTAAGAATTATATGTCATAATTTTTATATGTCATAAACATATTACATCTGTTTTATCCAGTAAAGTATGAAATACAGCAAACTCAGTGAGCTTCTTGGGACCACATAGCTAAAAAACATTAATAGTTCTAAAACAAATACCTGACCCTATTGATGTCAAAGGCAAAGATCCTGATTACTTTAGTGGGGTCAAATATCACTTTTGGTAATTTGACTCCCAATTTCTTGCCCATGTTGGAGGTCTGCCACTCAGGAACAATACCTCTCATGCCTCCAAAAACTCAGTGCCACTAATCTATAAAATAAATATCTGCTAGTGAGTCCTGCCATGGATTTGAGGGAGATTAGTATTTAGCCCCAGTGAAGAGTGATTTTAGTTGAAGAAATTCCTGTTCCAGCCCCCACCCTTGTAGTCACTAGGTGATGATCTCCACAAGTTCATGTAGAAATCAGCTACTCTTAGATGGCAAAGAAAATGTCTCTAAGAAAAAGAAAATATACAGTCAATGACATGAAACACTAGTGAATTCATGTATTTGTTGCTAGTTTGAAGATGATTAATAACCTTGAACTAAAGTAAAAATAATTAAAACAATGTTACTCATCCTCTGAGAACAAGGTAATCAAAGGAGACTTTGCAACTGGGTAAAAACTGTCCTTCAAAAGAAATCTTTCCCCATCTTCCAGTGTTGATTAATGAATAATACTGCTAGTCATTATACTCAATAGAGTTGGTGTTCTTCCTTGATTTTCGTGGGGGAAGAAGAGGCAGTAACGAGAGCTGAATCACAAGTTTTCCTCATATTTTTTCTTAATGAAAATGGTGCACACAGCTGTTCTGGAAAACAGTGACAGGTAAAGTCAGCACAGTCACTGAAGTGCATTAAAAAGATGGCAAAAGCATTGACTCACAGATAAAAAGTGTAAACTTGGTATTAGGATGTGAGAAAAGTGTAATACCCAATTATTCCTCTGGTTTTCAACATCTGCATTTAGTTTAAGTAGCTAAACCTATAATAAATCGTTTTTTAGGATCTCCTCACCATTTGTGTAGATTCCACAGGATGAGAGACAAACCACCCCAGAATGCATGATCCATGGTTATAAAATTCAGGGATGTTAACTGGGAAAAGTGTTGCAAAACATTACATCCTGGAGGTATTTTGTTTCCTGCAACAAAAGGGAAGCTGCACTTGAAGAAAAAAAAAAAAAATTCTGCTCCCGTTAGGTAATATAAAACTGAAAGGCCAGTTGGAAAAAAAAAAAAAAACACAGTTCTTTTAACTAGTAAGAAATGGAAAAAAGGTGAGGGGGAGGTGGGGTTCTCCATTCAAATAGTTTTTTGGAAGAAGCAAGGTGGATTGAAGTCAGGTACAGCTTCTTAATTCCCTAGAAGTCTGTGAGAAGATCACTTACAGTGGCTTTAGCTCACAGGTGCTGCCTTACTTTTGCTGAGCACTGCATACTTGCAACTCCCAGTGAACTATTACGTGTCACTAATATCCTTACATGGCTTGGAGTCCTACTTATAAAAGCAGCAAGTTTTAAATATATGAATACAAAAAACAGGAGCTCTGAATATCTGCCTTCCTCGGGACTAGGCTGTTAATGGCATCTGCATAATACTGGCTGTAGGAACTGTTTACTTCACAGTATCTTAAACCTTTAGATCATCTTCCAGGTAAAATGTTAAGGCAGGGTAAAAGGAAAAATTTTAAGGATGGCACCTTCACACTATTTCCCAATGGGATCAGCAGAAGCTGTACCTCTGATAGAAACTTCTTAAACATTTTTTGCACAAAGCACCTGAAAGTAAGTTATAAGGAAAACCCTGTCTGTGAATGAAGCAGTATGGCAGAGAATTCAGTGAAGTTCACACAGACATATTGCAAAGAAAATCTGTAGTGCACCTTTTAATAACTCAGTGCCAGCTTCTCTCTCTTTCTATCACATCCTCATCACTCACTTTGCTTTGGCAAAAGCTACAGCGGTATGAGATGCATCCATCCATCCTGTCCTGTCCTGTCCACCCCCAGAAAGCTGTAAGTGTCACAGATGGATCATATACAACAAAGATATCACAAATATAGCGATGAGAAATTCATCTGTAAGAGAAAACCCAATTTTATTCCCACTATAGCATCACCAAGATGCCAGTGCAGAAGATCGTGGCAGACTCGTGTGTAGGTGATTTTCTTATGTTCCTGGCTGCTAGATCTGTTACAGATTAGGCTGAGAGCAGCAGGACAAGAGTCGAACTGGGAATATTTGCTCTTTTTTTTATCTCTCACAGCCCTGTCGTGTAAGACTTGTTGTAGCCACATGAGTGCTGTGGGCAGGGGGTACACTTGCCCCTGCAGACACTTGGGTGGTCTGGTCATCTTAGCCAAGGGCTTGACATTTTACATGTTAGAGAGGCATCTTCCGATGCCACAGACCATATAAGACAAAAAGTGATGGCTGTCCTGAGGGGATGTGAGAGACGACAGGCAGGCAGGGTTTGCACAGGAGTAGGTGCATTCACAGGCTGGTTTTCATTTAGCCAGACTGAGAGACAGTGGCCTCAAGGACAGAGCAACCCCGGCTTCTGCACAAAACAATCCTTAGAGGCTGTTCCACTGAAGGGTAGAATAAGGACTTTACAATCAGAAACTGTAAGGCAGATATGTTTTATTTCCAGCTGGGACACACGGAGGGATATCTCCTCCAAACTGTGCGTACCTGGTCAAGACAAGGTCTAGGTTTAAATATACAGTGGTCCCACAGATCCACACCTCCTCACCCGCCCATTCCCCGCCTTCTCTCGCTTCATATTCTAATGAGCTGTCACGCCTCCTGGTGGTCCTGAGTTGGGGTCTTGGGAGGAAGAACGACGTCTTCCTCAGGCTGATCTTTGCTTCTGGGCAAGTACAGTGGAGGTTTGGCTATGTTTCAGGTCACTTTGCTCTTGCCAAAGATTAGGAGCTTGATTTTGCTGGACTCAAGCCACAAAGTTCTGCTTTATCAATTTTTGACAAATACCTAGGTCCCGCTTTGCTGACTTTCAACATTATACATCTTACCTATACGACTTCTACTTAGTAACTACCTGACAATCAAGCTTAACAGCTAATCATCTCTGTGTTCTCAGTATGAGAGGAACGACAGACTTGTCTTTACAAACAAACTGTGAGTCTGCTGGTAGAAAAAAAAAACTAGCACTGAGAGATAAAAGAAACAATGGGAAGGTTCCACTGATTGCTGAATGGAAAAGACGATATTTGCCTTTACAAACAAACGGTAAGGTTTGCTGATAAATGAAATTCGATATTGGAAGATGAAAGAAACAATGGGGAAAACCCATAAAGTCCATAAGAATTAAAAATTAAAAGGAGGGTTATAAATTAAAGGCGAATTTTAGGTATTAGGCACTTCGGGAAGTCTGTACCTATCAAGTACAGACCAATGGAGAAAGAGAGAGGGAAATGAGGCCGGGAAATTGGGATAAAAAGGAGGCTGCGTCCTCCAAAAATTTGAGAGACCCCAGGAGAAATGCCCCATGACCTCTCCCTTTATTCGAATAAAGTAAAAGGGCCACTCTGTCTCCTTTTTGGACATAAATCTCTGGCATTTCTGGATTAATTTTCCTATCAAGTACAAGCTGTTTCTCTACTTTTACAAAAATCACCAAAAGCTGCTTCTAAACCCCCGTATTTTTATATTCACAAACATCCTCCGCCTCACCCCGAGCGGCTGGGCAGGCCGGGGGATGCAGCTCCGGGCGCGACCGCAGGGCTGGGGCGGGGAAGCGCGAAGCCTTCGTGCCCCCTTGTGGCTGCCGGATTGCGGCTGCACGGGGGGATGCCGCCCCTCCTGCTCCAGCCACGCTCCCAACCACAAAAGCACTTTCGCCTCCTGCAAGCCGTGGGGACGTCAATCTCTCGCTTTCGGGCGGGTGTGAGCCCTGTCCCCGAGTGTCTCCTGCAGGCGCATTAAGGGCCCTGAGTCATCCCGAGGTGCGCTGGGAAGCGGCAAAGAGTCCCCGAGGGGAGCAGGGGCAGGCGTGAGAGCCGATCCCACCGGCCGTGCCCGCGAGCCCGATGGAAAATCGCCGCCCGCCTTGGGTACACGATGTTCTAAGTGCGCTCTGTGACCGGCCACGGTGAGAAAAACGTTTTCTTGTTCTCTCCCAGTGCATTATGAAAACCCACTAAAAGGTGCTTTTCGCACCACAAAACCTTTTAAAAGGATTCTGTCAACACAAAAGCAACATTGACAGCAGTTGCCTTTAAAAGTACTTGAGTCTTCAAACTCCGAAATACACTTTCCTTCTTTCTTTTTTTTTTTTTTTTTTTTTTTTTTTTTTTTTTTTTTATTTTTCACATTTTTTTTTTTTAAATTTCCAGACTTGGTCTGCTACAAGGCTTCAGAGAAATGTTTTCTGTAATTGCATTACAGTAAGAAAATGCATTGTGGCATTAATGCACATAACTGTTATTAAAACAATTTGTAAACGTATTCTCCACAAAACGGATATTAAAACACATGGATCTTTGCCTCAGAAATAAAATAAAATTGTTGTAGGGAAAATCCATCAGACATATTGAGAGGACTACAAGACCCATTTGCATGTCGTGCACACGTCTCAGGTCATGTCATCAAGTGGTCACAGTTTTCTGCTGTCTTTTCTTTCTCTTCTCCTTTCATGTGCATCACCATCCTGGCACTCCTTCATTCATCTGTATCACCATCCTGACAGAGGATGAGAGGATGCACAAATCTGGTTTTGCTAACAGAGATTTTCCTCTGCTTCTGATGATATTAAGAGACAATTTGCGACATAGCAACATGCCCATCTCACATACTTCAAGTACTCTGCTGCCATTGATGTCTCTGGGAAAATATATGGATGGGCCACCACTTTCACCCTTTCCTTTCTCTGCAACTAGAGAAGCAATTTTTGATCAAAGAGGATGGGCACACAGAGTTCTGTCTCCTGCAACTTCTTCTTTGGCTTTCATTCTGATCACCTCATTATTGTAAAACTTGGGTAAATGCTCCCTTATAGAGCAATTTCAGCACAGAAATTTGCAAGTGAAATCAGTCAATTATTTTATAAATTATGAGTCTTCTGTATTTTTGGAAACACATACAGCTCTGGCCATTGCAGCACGCAGTTAAGGAAGAAAAAACTAGAAGTCTTAGTGTTGGTACTATTGAGAAGGAATCATGTGCTGCAGTTGTTTTTTGGGCTGAGATAAATGAGTATTACAGTAAGGAAGTGTTCACTGTCTTGGAATAGTGAAAAACAGCAGCTTATTTTTTATTTTAAAGGTTTTTTATTTGTTCATCCAATAGGAAGCATCAAAGATGCTAACAGCTAAAAATTAATCACTCTGCACCAAAATATCCTGCTTCCAGAAATAATCATGCAAGTGATAAAACCACTGGTCATCTGTTGCTCTGCAAAACTTTTTCAATTTCTAAGAAGATGGCAATCCACAGCTTGCATCAATGCCTTGGGCAGCAGAGATTAGCCAGCCTGGTTGGACAGCTAGTAAAAATTAAATTTCAGCTATTCAGAGCCAATTCATCCCTTGAAGACTGCGGAGCTCGGGTTGACTGGCAGCTGACAGTAAGAGTTACATTGCAGTGCTTTGCAGTAACAGGTCCCAAAAGAGCTTCAAAATTTTGACCTTGTATCAGAAACTCAGAGGTAGTCACTGGAGAATATCCTTCAGTAAGAATCGTTTATGGTTATAAAAAATGCAAAAAGCATAATACAAAATTTAACTGTGGTCATTTCTTGTTTGGTTTTTTTTC
>VWYP01001091.1:242827-272615 GCA_013400435.1 Pycnonotus jocosus | reverse complement strand
TTTTTTTTTTTTTTTTTTTTTAGGATTAAAACAACATATCCAGAGAATAAACAAAAATGACCTCACCAACATCAACACTGAAGACCTATACAAAGACTGCAATGTACTAAACTTTGAAGACTACAAAAGATCCATATGGAACACTCTGCATCTGAGGAACATTAATTCTGGATCCTGCAGAAAGGTCTAAAAGATACAGGTGACTAATCTTTAATGACTAGAAAAAGAAACAAATTGAAAAATCACCACCTTCCAGGCCTCACTTCGTGCAGTGACCTGGAAAACAAACCCTATTGGCAGCAGCAATCAAGCTTTCCTGTATTATCTTCCCAGGGGGCTGATTACACTGTCCTAAATATTGGGTGAGTGCCTGAGGTCCAGAAATCTTTACACTGAAGTTATTCCTCAAGAATCCAAACACAATTAGAAAAGCAGAAACATACAGTGGTAGTATACAGCCTGTTGTTACAGTAACAACAATTCAGAATTGTCAGTCAGGAGGGGTAGCAAAACAAGGATATAGCATGCCAGCTGCTGACTTTATGATTTTCAAGGTGCCTTTCACAACAGGAGCAAAAACACAGTTCTAGAAACTGGAAAGCATGGCAGTGTCATATTTGGTTTTCCCAAATTGACAATTTTTGTATTAAAAAAAAAATAATAAATCATAGAATCATAGACTCATTGAAGTTGGAGAAGACCTCCAAGATCATTGAATCTAGCTCTGAATCCAGCACCATCAATTCTACAACTAAAACACAACACCAAGTGCAACATCCACACCCCTTTTGAACACTTCAGGGAAGGCGTTTCCACCCCTTCCCTGAGCAGCCTTTTCCAATGTCTAATTGTCTTTTCAGTGAAGAACTTTTTCCTAATATCTGTTCTAAACCTTCCTTGGAACAACTTGAGGCCATTTCCTCTCACTCTGGCGCTTCACAGGACCTGGCACTTTGCCTTGTTGAATCTCATACAACTGGCTTCAGGTACCATTCTCCAGAACCAATTCTCTTCTAATCTACTTTTAAGAAAAAGTTCTCATTTTATCTGGCAGACAGGATTTAATTGAAGGATGTTTGAAAAATAAACTTCTGAAGCCAGCAAAAGCCTTTAAGCATTCTAAGTAAACAGTGAGTTTGTTTCACTCACATTTCTAACTTACATTAACCCAAACAAAGGACAGAAAATATTTTTGCAATATTACCTTATTACACTGACAGAGAGGTCCTCACTGTTCTCCTCACATTTTTGCTCCTACTATGGTCAAATCACATTGTGCTGGTTAGTACAGGCAGTGCACTATGCTGGACACTGTATGCACTTCTTGGAAATGGTTCTTACCCAGAGACTTCGCAATCTAAAAAGAGAGGACAGGCATGAATAAGAAACTGTAAGCATGAGAGATACTGCTTCCCTGTGATTATACAGGAAAAGAAGCCTCAATAGTCAAGTGGGAAATAAACTCCATGTCTGCTGCTCTCTTTCAGCACATCACTTAGAAGCACACAACTAGGTTTCTTCTCTTCCTTTTTCTTATGGTTTGGGCATTTATAAGCCTTGGTCTCACTGGCAAATTCCAGCTAAAGATCACAGGTTATGTGTTCTGTTAAATGCAAGTCTCTGGCCAAATTTGTGCCTGCTACCTAATCTTCAATATTACTGTGCTGATAACTTCTTCTCTTGTGGTGTTCACACTTGAAAGACAGGTCAAATTATATGGACAATTTGCTGTCTTCAATGTGATAAGCAAGCATGCCTGCTGCTTGGACTCCTGCAGGGAATTCACATCCAGCACTATAATTTCCAATTCCTCAGCCCAAGTACTGTTGATGTTTCATTTCGTAGCAGGCAGAAGAGCATGAAGTGGGCTTTTTTTTCTCTCAGAGGCTATAAGGAGGAAAAAAAATTAAGAAATGTAAAGAAAAAAACAGTAAAATTCACACAACAGTTTGCATACACCCTTATTGCATCACCCATACACCACAGTGGAAGCCAGCTGGTATTAAAGATAGCATATTCTTATTTGCTTTATATGCTTTATATGCTAATTGCACACACTTGTTTATTATAAGGTCTGGAAAAATATTCTTCTGTAACAAATTAATCTCAGTCACATAACTTTGGTTGGAAATTTTTCTCAAGGAACTTCGCTCAAAGTGCTCTTAAAGATGGAACTTACATATTTTATTGGATTAATGTTATTATAGGGATAAACCTGAAGTGAACACTTCTTCTGTTGAACTGGAATCTGAATTGAGAAGCTTTTTAGGAGCAGAGATTTTACTTCACTTCTACTGAAAGCTTCAGCCCTGAGGTGATGAAATCACCCTGAATGCCACATGGAGAGAATGCCATTCAGTAAGCAGTGATCTAGTTGAAAAGATCAAGAAAGTAATTTGTGGCCTTTTACATCTTTAATGCAGCACAGAGTTTAGTCATTTTGGACAGAGATAGATTAGATGTGTCTGGGTGAGTAACCTGAGGGCAATTCATTAATTAGGAAGAACATGCAGCTGCATAAGGGCAAAATTAGGAAGGAAACACATTTGCAGATGCATGAATAGCAGCATGAAAATTTCTTTCTCAGTTTTCTTAATTAAACTGTCATAAAAGTTTGATTTTATTCAGCAAATTCATGATTTCTTTTTGGAGATTCTAGAGTTGTCTGGGTAAGTACAGGTGAATGAAGTCCATACGACTGAAATCCTGTTTCAAATTGATTTGATCTATCTCCTTATGGTTCATTTCAGATCTGCAGTGTCTGGTGTTTTGGGCAAGTCAAATACTGTGTTTAACTGACATGTTAGTCAGTTAAAACTAGGTTTGGGAGCTGAGTGGCTGAATGGTGATAAGCAAAATAAAAGATGAGACCCAGCAGTGAAAGAGAGGACATGAAACAAGTTTTGTGAAACTGTAAATGTCTGGTGCAGTCTTTCAAACTGCAAATTTTTGATGAATAAGAATGCATACCAAAATCCTTTTGAACCAATACTGCCAGAATAATGAACATCATTATACTTTTTAGTATTTCCCTATTCTCCTGGGAAAATTACTATTTAGAGACGACAGATTAAGGTAGTTTAAAATCAGATGTCCTTAAACATGAAGGAAGAGAAGGAAGAATTGATAGTGCAGTACTTTCTCATTTAAAAGAACATTTTCCTCTATACATTGTACTTAAAAGATCAGACATATCGCTTTCATTTGCATTTAATTTCATTACTGACAGAAGATATTGAGGGAGGAGAAAAACAGCTAAGCAAGCAGAACTGCAAAATTCTCTTAACACAAGAAATGAGTATTCAACATTTTCCTCCACACATTCTATAAATGAAGAGGTCCCAGTCCTCACATTTAGACCACTTGAAGTCTGCTTTGATGTTCTAAGGTAATAAAATTAAAATATTTTAATATGCTGAATTTTCCATTCATATTTCATTACCTGAAATTTTAGCCAAAGTGTCTGAATTAAAAAGAACAGAGAAAAGTCCTCCAAGTGCAACAATTAAAGTAGACAAATAAAGGAACATAGCTTGGTGGTATAGGACTACTATTCCCTAAAGTGATCATGAGTACCTCTAGTTGAGATACTTCTTCAATGCCCCACCAGCTCAATTCAATTCCCATTCCTCCCCAACCAAAACATTTGCAAGAAGACGGATGATGAAATTTAGAAATCTAGCAAACAGTGGGATTGGTAAGAAAAGGAGTCAGTCACAGCTGAAGGCTGGGTGTTTTGAAGGTCATGCTCAGATGTGTTGACAGGGTAGGAGATGATGCAATAGACTCATCTGCCCCGTGTGGTGAAAGGTTAGTGCTACTAACTCCTGTGTCAGAAATCAGTCAGATTAATACAGGCTTAGACTGTCAGAGCTTTAGGTGATTTCCATGCATGGCAACAGATTTTTTTTTTTTAATGGAACCTGGAATTTATTTTGACTATGTTTAATAACATTGCCAGTCAGCTTTCTTTCAGGACTATACATCATATTTTAAGAGCCTGATGTCAAAGAAAAAGTGCGTGTGAATAGACTCTCAGAAATACCCATCTGTCACCTGGGCATCAGAAGATGTTCCAGATGTTCACACACTTGGAAGTGGGTTCTGGGTTTATTTGAATATCTGGACTAAAAGCACTGCAAAGGTGAGTGTTTAAGGGCTTGACAACCATTATCCCTTTGCAGGTGTGTGCTGAGTCTCTTTGATAATTTGTCTCCTAGTAAGTACTTCAAAATGAATATGCTCAAAACAGTACATCAGGAAAGATAAATGGTAACACATTACTAGATAAATAATCTGACATGGCCATGCTCTAAAACCATCTGTAACTCTCTAAAGTTTCTGAACAGTCAGGGGTTAGCATTCCTATTTTTTTTACTGTTTTATCTTAATTGCATCATAAAAGCCTGAAAGACATCACAGCAGCATCAGTTAATATTGAAATGGAAGCGACATATTAAAAAAATATAAATAATCACAAACCAGAAATGCCTAAGATGAAATGAAACACTATTAACAAATGTCTTCTGTATGTGTCTGATGAAAAAGGGCACAAGAGAATGAATTATGTAAGTTGTGTACATACTTACAGGAGAACAGGTACTTATAAACTTTAAGACAGAAAATCAAGTATAAAGTTCTTCAGCTACCATAGTTACTATGGTGCAGTTTGGATGGACTTCAAGTTAGTAGTTTTGAATGTGTCAGAGTGATAAATAAAATCCCTGGCAGAATGTAAAATTGTGGTAGTTTAAAAGAGGAATTCCTTGAGGAAAGATGTGAGAGGCAGAACAGATGTTCCACTTTCCAGATAAGATGTCTTCAGCAAACCCATGTAGTTTAATTGAAGAGCTGTCCATCCTACATTTTCACAAGGTAAAGGAGACACTTGTTTACTGATGGAAGGGAGTTAACAGTTACTTCTTCTTTTTCAATAAATATTTCATTATATAACTACAAAGAGAGACAAATGAAACATCCAAACACCAGCTAATAGGTCCAAAGCTTAATGGTTCTTTACAAGGCAAAGGACACATGACAGTTCTTCCCCCATTTTCGTAAAATGATTAAGCACCACCATTCCGAGAAAAAAAAATTATTCTGGTAAATTACTTTTGTGACATCAGAAAAAAACAGACTTCTTTGCAGACATATAATAGTCTCTAATGGCAAGATATTTATTTACAAGTAAATATAAACCTCCAGTTTGGGGTTTAGTCCATTTATACTTCATTTCAAAAAAAGCCAGAGTGGAGAGAAAAAAATTGTCATTGTCAGATGACAGTGTATCATGTCTAACCTTGATTTGTGATTTCAGAAATTTAAGAACCAGGTTTTGAGACAGGCCCTGCTTTCACCCAGGGGGCTGCATCTCTGTAGTCACCAGTGAATTTCTTCAGCTCACATTTCATTTGGGAACGAAGGGCTGTGACTCACACCCACAGCAGTGAGCAGGAGGAACTGTGGCTCTGTGTTTGGCAGTTCTGATCCACATTTTGTAACTTTATTTTGTTTCACATCAGAGGGGAAAATTAATTTGTTTAATTTCACTTATTCAATATCATTTAGCTAAATACTGAACTAAACTTTTGAGTTGACCAAACCTAATTTTGGCCAAAGAAAGAGATACAGTTCTGAGTTTGGTTTGAAGATATGCAGGAACATAAACTTGTCTCTTAGTCACAGCTTGTCCCGAAGATCCTAGCAAAACCTTGAAGGAAATCTGACACAACCTAAAACTTATCCAAGCAATAGAGAGAAACATGATGGAATTCACTCCTTACTACCTGAAGAACTCCTCATTTGACATTAGTTTCAGCAGCTCTTCATGCAGACACATGGAGAGGTGACATCAGAGTAGCACACAGACAACTTAGAGAAGGGAAGTGTCAAGTCTTCGGGTGTGCACACAACTTGTGCTGCCCAGCCCTTGCAACTGCTGCTCTGGCACTTTGCATGCTACTGGAACATGACCCATTTCAGACAAAATATGCTTGTAAAGATATTTTATCAGCGTAACATTTTTCAACTTTACATATCTTGTGACACTTAAAACTTTTGAACAAGTGACCTTCATGTTTTTCGTAGTTGGATTGATTCATTGATAACTCTGCACTGAGAAGGACCAGGTTTCTCTCTATGGAAATCAACTCTGCCTTGCAAAACACAGATAAAAAAGAGTGCACTAGTCATGGCACTCATGCCAAAGGATTGAGTGCCATGCTAAAACTGGTTAGTCTCAAAAGACTTATCAGCACCTCACATCTACCAGATTTTTCTGCCTTAAGTGCAACTGGTTAAGAAGTATGGAGAGGAGGACAAGCTTGAAAATTCAGGTAGTGTCATAGCCCTGAGGCACTGCCAGCTCTGCCTGTCCCTCTCCACCCCTCCAGGGCTCCCCCTACCCTGCCCACAGCCCAGAACTTCATGTCATCTTGCCATAGCCATCAGCCTCCTGCCCCAAAACCACAGCAGGGCCAGATCCAGCTCCCAGCTACCCTGCTTCCACCCACAGGTCCACATCGTGGCCTGTCCCCAGCCCAGGGAGATGCCCAATGCTCCTGGCTGTGGAACCTGCCCTGGCAGACACAGCATGGAGCTCTCAGAGTCCCCAGGAAGCCTCCAGGGAGACCCTGGCCCTGGCAGTGCCCTGATGGGATGGGAGATAAATTTTACAGCTCCAGTTAGATGAGCTGGATTTTCCAACATGCAAAAATCCCACTAGATTTTCCAATAATTTTCCCTGAAGAAAGCTGCAATACAGCTCTAGACAAATGCTTTTGAGGCATCCCTGTGCTGCCGCTTCAACAGTGTGCCCCAGGGCAGCAAAACATCTGCAGCAGCTGGAGCCCCTCCAAGCCCCCAGTCCTGCTTCTTCCACCCTTTCAGATCCTCCTGAACAAGACAATTCTGAGTTTTTCCTGGACTTTTTTTGCAAGTCTTCTTGAACCATCTGTTTGATTAAAACACACAGAGACCTTGAGGCTGCATCAGGAGAAGCAGCGATGGAGTTCAGGGAGTTTCTCTGCTCCCCACAGGTGCTTCTGCAAGGGCTGAAGTGTATCCTAGCTGGAAAACCCTTCATGGGGCTGGTGGCACCAGGGCAGTGTCAGTATGTTGATGTGAAGTGACTGCAGAGCCTTGTTTCTGGATTTGTTGAAAAGGATAGAACACCTCTCCCATGAGGAAAGTCTGAGAGAATTAGAATTGTTCTGCCTGGAGAAGAAAAGGCTCTGGAAAGACCTTATTGTGGCCTTTCAGTAGGGACTACAGAGAGACCTGGGAAGGGGCTATTTACAAGGCCATGTAGTGATAGAACAAGGAGGAATGGCTTTAAACTGAAAGGGGGTATATTTAGATTTAGGTATTAGGAAGACATTCTTTACTGTGAGTGTGGGGAGGCACAGGAACAACTTGCCCAGAGAAAATGGGGATGTCCCATCCCTGGAAGTGTTCAAGGCCGGGTTGGATGGGGCTTAGAGCAACCTATAGTGGAAGACAACCCTGGGCATGGCAGGGGTTTGGAACTAGATGATTTTTAAAGTCCCTTCCAAACAAAACCATTCTGTGATTTGCAAGAGGAGTGTGGGGCAAGCTGTGAACTGCTGTTCAGTGAAACAAGAGTGCTATTGACCAGCTGAAAAAAGATCAAAAATAAATAACTTTGTTTTTCAGCAAAGATTAACTATGTTAGATAAATGGTGGATATTCTCATTATAAAGACATTGAGTCTCAGAACCAAGGGGCAGAGAAGTTGAGTAACCTCCTTCATTCAAGGCATTCGTGAATTATTTGGCAAACATCTTTTCCAGTGGCCTAGATACACTTGATGCCTTTCAGCAAAAAATTAGAATAGAATATTTATTGAAATCCTTAACACAGTAGATTTCTATGATTCCAATTTCTACTACTGCTAGAAGCAAGGTATTTTTGCACTATAGAATAAAGTACAGTATCTTGTCCATTTTTCTTGCATAGCATCTAACCACATGTGTCTTTTGCAGCATGAGCCTCTGGTAGTCAAAAAAATAGGGGGAAAAAAGGAACAAAAATGTGTTTTGCTCCTGCCACTCCTAAAAAAAAGATTGTCCTCAATACCTTTGCATTAAAACAAAATTGTGGAAAGCAGGAGGTTTTGCCAGTGGTTACCTGCAGGAAAATAAAAAACAAAATAAACTCCAGAATGAGAATTTGAATTATTCTTCCATTTTAAAAGAAAGCTAAAAGGAAGAAGGAATCATCTCTTCTAAAAGTGCTAATCCCAGAAGCATTGTAATAGCTGAAAAATATCTTCTTCACATTCTCTATGCAAATAATCTTTATCCACTTTTAGATAATGACATTGGGGTAGAGAAGAATAGATTTCCTTTGGGAACACTTTTATGTCATCTGGCATTCAGTTCCTGAAAACAGCAATTGATCTGTGGGGGTCAAATATACTTAAGATATGATTAATATTACCAGAAATTAGTCCCTCAATAGTCTCTTTTTTCAGACACAATACCAATAATCAGCTGGCTTCTTTTCCATGCACACATAACACATACCACATTGCTGTTACTTTGCAGAGTTTGTATTTAGCATTTGCCCATTTTTGGATTCACTCTTTTATTGGTATTATTAGACATAAGCCCATAAAACTAATTTTCCCCAGCATCAGAACAATCTACATGGCCCAAGACCTACAGTTCTAGCAGTAATTTTGATATATTAGCAATGGGTCTCTTGTGAGAAAACTGCTGTGCAGAAATTTTACTGTGCTCATGTGGCAGCTGTTCACCATGTGTTTGAAAGGAACTATCAGGTGTGTTTCTAATTAAAGTGTTTAAGGAATCATCAACAGAAAATGGCAGCGGACAAAATCTAGGATTTCCCCTATTTTAAGCCAAAGTTTTGGTGAGAGGAATTTATTGCAGAAACAATAGCAGACATTAATAGCAGATTGCTGAGGTGTAAGTTTGATATCCTGCTCTGATTTTCTAGGAGCACTCTGACATTTGCTTGTGCAGACACAGGAGGATATACACGAGACCTCATAGATGCTTTCTGTGGGTTTTTGGTTTTTTTATTTTATGAAAACTCTTCTGCTTAGAATACATGTATGAAAAAGCATACAGCCCCACATTTGAGGTGTCTTTTTGCAATGCAGACCACTCAAATGGAAGTCTCTGGGACTTCAGGACCTAAGAGTTGTAGTGAGCAGAGCAGGAGATGTAAAAGCATAAAAACTGTCATATTGTCTCAGACCAGTGGTCCATCAAAATTGCTTACCTACCTCCAACAGCAGCTGCTAATAGATGCTTAGGAAAGATGACAAGAACAGCACATGCCTACATTGACACTTTTCCCCCAAGCATTTACAGCTTCTGGCTGTTTGTGGCTTAAGGAATTATTGAGGTATTACGTGTATCCTTATTCTGATGTTCTATCGTTGTTTCACTTTTCCCTATGAATGCATCTAATAGTATTTTGAACAGTTAATACCTTTGACTTGCATCAGCTACACGAGTTTCACATCTAATTAGGAGTTGTGCCAAATCAAGTGTCTATTCTGGGCTGGATTTAAAGGTTTCTGTCCCCACCATGCCCCCACCACCCTGCTGAAGTCTTGCTTCAAATGTGACTAGAATTTCAAAGTTCAACACTTCATAAATGAGAACTTCTGCCCATTTCTTCCCTTTGCTGTGACACTCTGGTATACAGGTCAGTTTGAAATTGCACTCTGTGGATGACAGCTGTGTGCTTCATCTACACAGTAACATTAATGACTTGTCCCTCAAACATAACCAGAGGCCATGGTGAAGTTTGGAGACTGGGTACTGCAAAAGCTGGGTACCTGCAGGAACCTGAAGACAAACATGATCAGAACTTATTGCCAAGCAGGTTTAATTTAAACTACAGCTTTGCAAGTGAGGCAGATGTGAAATACCAGAGCATGGTGTGTCCAAGCATTCCATGTTGATTGTGGCTACACTCACCTTATCAGCCAAGACGAGGAGATAAGCTAATTGTTTGATCAGGCTTAGCATTCTCAGATAATACTGTGCCAGCAATATCTGTTTATAAGCAAAATTCATTCAATATTGTAGATTATAATGTTAGTTCTGGACTAGCCAGCTAAGCAAATGGCAAAGAACTGCATCTCAGTTTTTACATCAGAGCAATGCATGGTGTCTGCTCTATGCTGACAAGTCTGGCATCCTGGAGAACATACAGACATCTCTGAGACACAGGAATTCCCCACTTGCAATTCAGAAAGAGTCCTTGGAAAGCCCAGAGTCGATGTGAATCTACCCACTGTTGTGCAGGTAAGCATGAGGGTTGAATAACATTTTTCAGATGTATTAGACCGTCCATTTCAATGTCAGTGCTGGCTAGAAAGAAAATCATGGCCAAGAGGTGCATGGAATGAAACTAATGAAAACCCCTCAGGCCATATGTCATCCTCTCCTGGTGACACTAGCACAAGGAACATTTCAGAAGACACAGATTTTGGTTTGTCCAGGTCTTTTTCTTATGCCAACCATTCTCAGATATTTTGGCAGCCAAGAAAGGAAAAGGCTCAGTACAGGATCTGAGTGGCTGGGGAGCTGCCTTGCTTAAGGGTTCTGGTGCACAACAAAAGCTGAACACGAGTAAGCAGAGCATGGCTGCAGCAACAAAGTCAGACTGGATGCTGGGCTGCAGCCACAGGAGCATTACTGGCAGTGATGGACGTGTGATCATTCCACTCAAGGTTGGTCAGGTTGCACCTGAGCTGCTATGTCCAATTCTGGTTACTACACTTCAAGAAAGACAGCAGCAGACTGGAGACAGTTCAAATGAAGGCTGCAAAGATGATGAAAGGGCTGGAGGACCTGCCCCATGAGGAAAGGCTGAAGGAGTTAGATCTCCCATCCATGGAGGAGAGATGGCTTATGGAGATCTCATCACAGTATTCCAGTACTTAGAGGACAGATACAAGGAGGGCAGAGGCTCCTTCTTCACAAGGAGACACATGGAAAAGACAAGAATCAATGGGTAAAAGTTGTATTAGGAGATATTTCATCTTGATATAAGAAAGAAATTTTTACAGGGAGAATAATAACTCAGTGGAACAACCTTACCAGGAAAATGGTCCCTGTCACAGAAGATTTTCAATTTGAGACTAGTCAGGTTGCTAGACAATCTCATTGAGGCTCCCTTTCCCAAGAAAACTTGGGTCAGATGAACTTTTGAGGTCCCTTCCAACCTGGGCTATTCCATGGTTCTGTGGTTCTATGATTTAAATTAGGGCAGGTGTACACTGCACAAAGGGCCACTGCAAGCTCCAAGGAGATTAGAAGGACCAGACTGTGTTTGTGCCATTTCCCCAGTCTTGCTCCAAGAGTACATCTTGCCCGAGATGCACCAGCCCCCACATTTGGCATTTGGTTGCAGAAGTGCTGCTCTATTTTGAGATGGAGTGTGCAGAGCTGTTACAGCTGGGCCAAGCATTAATTGTACAAAATTTTCAAGGAAGGGAACAGAATTTACTTTTGGAAGACAAGTGGACCAGTTAATTGAGCTTGTTGGGAAAACAATGTCAGAACAGAGAATTCACTTTCCTTTTCATTGACACATTTGCAAAATAGCATAATTTTCTTAGTAATGCCATTGAATAAAGGGGAAAGGAAAGGGAGAGGAGTTGTGAAAATTTTGCAAAATGTTCTTTTGTCACTTGTAGAAACATTCTGAAGTGGTTTTTTTCTTTTTCTTTTATTTCTCTTCTCCAAAAGGACTGTTCATTTAATTTTATATTTTATTATAAAATATTACATTTCCACATCTCAAAATCCAGGTCAACCTGACATTAATCCTTTATGAAATACCATTCTGCATAGAACTTGTGCAGTTATTGGTGCTATAGATAATGAGGATGAGTGCGCAGCCTTCTGCCAAATAGAATTTCCATCTTCTGCAAGTCTCTGCTAATAAACTGTGACTCCATGGGGTCTGGAAGATCATGTTCTTTTTCATTGCACAGTTGCAAGAATCATTTCCTCACCATGGATAACAGCAGCTTGGGGACAAATGATTGCTGTATGGTCTCAATACCAGATTGCTTGGCCTGACACAACTTCTACTGAATGATTTCTGAGTTAGTTTCTAGGAGTTAACCTTTTGCTGCTGCTGTTGTCCCCAGCTCACGTAGCATGGGTGCTCATTATTTCTCTGCTCTCTCACAAGGTTTTTAATAGCACAATATGGTATGGTGGTAAGTTTGGAACTGCACCCACCCTTTTATAACTGGTAGGTATCATGTCTTCCATCACCCTTTCACAATCCACTTGTTTTTCTCCTTCATCTGCTCTAGCTTGTCTCATAGCTGATGCTGTCTTTGAGGCATGTCCTGTCACTTTCCAAATGTGTGGGCATGGCACAGTGAAAGTCCAGGCCAGCTGAAAAATTCTGTTACATAATTGCCCAATAATTGTAATTATCATCAGAGACAGATGCCTGTTACTAATCATAAAAACATTTAGCTTTCTCTTTCTGCTTCCCTGTTGTGTTCTTATTTTCCTTCTTGCTTTTCTTTAAATCTTTTTTAATCCACTTTTTTTTNTTCTCTTTTTTTTTTTTTCTTTTTTTTTTTTTTTTTCTTTTTTTTTTTTTTTTTTTTTTTTTTCCCTGAGCGGACACCTTCAAATAACAGGCTCCCTCAATGGAACTCTCCCTCTGCATTGATCTGGTAAGAATGCTGACAGCATCCTAATTCCACAGACTGTCATAAGTGAGGTTTATGTGACTGGCTGAATGATGTCCATTTCCACAGTGTCACAGAAATATTACTGTGCTGAAGTTAAATACAAGTTTGTTGTGCTTTTCCTCATTTCTCATGCTCTTTGGTAAACTGCATCAGCGTTCCTTCCTGGAGACAGGTGGCTGCAAGCAAGGAGACATTACAAAACATTATTCAAAAGCACTGCTAGCAAGCCCTGAACTAAGAAACATCTGCCTGAGCCAGCTGCAGCAGATTTCATAGGTCGCTCAGATACAAGGCTGACCATGTCCCACATGTCACCTCCATGTCCCACATGTCACCTCCACAGCCTCAGATCTTCGTTCTGTCCCAGCTCAGCCAGGCTGCCCTAGTTCAAAAAGCCCCCGCAGACAGACGGATCACTCCTACTTCCCTTATTTCCCCCGTCAGGGAAAGGAAAAATAAACACTTGAGAGACAGTGGGAGTCTATCACTACTCAGCCCTCGCAGACTTCACTCTGCATGTTCTGTGGTTTTGCTTCATGACCACAAGATGTCTCCTGTAATCCATGGAAACAGCAAAAGGCTGGCAGATAGGCTAAGGAGGGGGACAGGCACGAAAAAAAAGGAGCAGCCTCCAGGAAACGCCTGAGAGGAGCTTCCTGGTGCATGCCCCGTCTCCCACCCAAGAGAAGAGCATCCCAGGGAAAAATGATCAGCTTTGAAAAGAGAAGGAAAATCTGATTAAACTTCGCCTGGAAGCAACAGACTAACTGGAACAACCTGTAAACATTCACGGTTTATACGCACCCTCCGTGCAAGGAGAGACCAAAAGACTGACAGTGCTGAGAAATGGCTGTGAAATACAATGTGCACAGAAACAAGAGCTCCCTTGAACCGCATGATTTCCAGCAGAGAAGCTTCAAGAACCATCATGAATTTGTTGAGGCAAACATAGCAAGTCTCAGGCTTTACTTTTCGCAGACTTATTTTTCAGGCTTGTCCAGTGTTGGTTATTGCCTCAGTCCACCGTGGAGCAGCACTGTGCACAGCCTGCAGTCATTGATTCCCCTCATCTCCAGGCAGGCCCACAGCATGTGGCATGTTCTAGTTAATGCACTTCTTCATCCGTGCTCTCATGTCACGCTAAGAGCAGATTTGCCCTTGCACTGCTCTGCTTCTAGTTTTGGTTCTCGTTTTAGGAATGTAATTGCCTGTAACATGTAATGTAACTGGATTTTCCACTTGGAAGTTAGAGCTAGTCAGGATGCTTGAGAATATATATTTCTAAAACTTTCCATTAAAAAGGCAGGAGAAAAAACCCTCCTGTATTTAGAAATTCAGCACACTGTTAAAAAAAAAAAAAAAAAAAAAAACAAAAACAAAAACCCCCAAACCACCCAACATTTTCTCTATCAATATTTTTTCAGCTTGAAGTTTGCGGAATTTTCAAGAGGAACTAGAAACAAATCTTTGGAAATCTTCTGACAAATATCTTTGCCCTCATCAATTATCATTTGCTGGAAGAAACTCATACTGAAATGAGTGCTTGTAATTGAAAGTATCTGTCGTATTAAACTATACACTCTTGTAAATATGTAATTCAATTTATAATCTCTAATTTCAAGTTGTAAGGCACAAAGGCATGCAAAACAAAATTAAGTAATATTAATTGCTTTATTCAGACTGACAAGAGAACTCCTATGACTTAAGCAAATCACAGAAATGGAGGAAACCCTGCTCTCAGGATTACCAGCAGTGTAGGAGACTGTTAGACCTGCACAGACTTCTGAATCAGATTTCCCACCTGAAATCAGTGTCAGGGTGGTTGTCATGGTACTTCCTCAAGCATCAAGCTCTGCAGGAAAGGAGCCTTAGGAATAAGCAGACATTGGGAATGGTGGCATGCAGGAATAGTGGCATGCAGTCTAACTGCCAAAGGCTGTGCTTACAAATAGAGCCACTACAGACAGACGTGATGCTAACTTGTTACCCCTCCTTTAGGTCCTACAACCCAGTAGTAGAGCACTCATCCCAGCAACTGGCTTTTTTTTTAACTCCTCAAAGGCCCCCTCTCTTTCATGCACTTGTCTGCTATTTAGCTCCTTTAGAAGAAGCACATGTGATACATGTAATTATGTATTCAAAGGCAAAAGTGTCTTTTGCAATGAGAAGGGTATAACTTAACCCCAGTACTTTTTCTATGTTCATTTTTATTAAGGGGTGTTCTCTTCCCAACAGCATTTTCTCTCATGAGCAGCTCCACTGAGGTCAGTGTGGCATTTACCTCTTGATGAATGTAACCAAAAAAAGACAAGTGGAAAATCCTCCTGGCTTTTGAATAAGTTTTTATGAGATACCTCAATGATACCAGAGGCTGTTCTGAGGCATAATACATAAACTGACTTGTGGTTTTCATGTGAAATTGAATAAATACCTCCAAAGTATATTATTAAATATTCTAGTATCAAAGATCACTCTCAGCACTTTTGTAAATATCTATTCTTGAAATATTGATTCAACAATTTTGAAGAACCGCTATGGTTTTCTATAAATATCAAACCAAACTACCCACAAAATTTGTTGTATGAGTGCATAGGCTACTGCATTCCTCTATGCAATGTGCATTATGCAATTTATTATTGATGTATGTTGCTCTTTATCCATCATGAATAATCTGAGATGAGCTCAGTTGATTAGAGCATGGTGCTGATAACACCAAGGTTGCATATTTGATCCCCATATGGGCCGGTCACTTGTTGGACTAGATGATCCTTGTGGATCCCTTCCAACTCAGAATGTTCTGTGATTCTGTGATTGTTAAAGTTATTCAGTTGTTGTTTAGTTGATGGAACTAAAAATACTTAGAAAAATGGGTGAATGGCTTACTTTCAAATTAACTGTGGGAAAGGTATATATAAACTGGTATTACTACTGTCTGAGTTCTCTGGTGGTAACTACTGGACTTAATGAGAATTTAAGTGATAGCCACTGTCTTTGGTAAAACTGATAACTAGGCCTTGAGTTGAAGTATTCTGTTTTTCTGAAACCTTCTCACAGTGATACCTCAATTCCTCAGTTTAATTCTTAGAGTCCATACATTTAATCACACATATGTGTGTGTGTGTGTGTGTGTATTTATGTGCATTTCCTGTATGGGACACTGAGAACACCAGTTAATGTTTGATTTGTAGATACACTTTTTATATAGGTGTGTTTGTTTTGCTGCTGGTCTTAGCCAGCATACCTGACACTTGAGTAAAACCTTTGAACTCTCAAGTGTAATTTATTGGTGGAGTCAAGCGATGTTTACTTAGCACTAACTCTAACTTTACACTTATCAAAATTGGCTTTGCCCAACATAATCTATCCTATTCTTCCCCAAAAATACAATAGCTGAACTTTCATTAGGAAGCCCCTGCTTCCTTTGAGAGAGTCAATATAACCAGAAGGAAGCACTAACCAACACAATCTTGAACTAGTCTAATACTTCTCCCCACCTTAGCATCTACATTTACCAGGTTCATCAAGAAACTAAACCTCATCATAATCCTACAGATCTTAGAAGTTCCTGCATTTTCCTGAATTCTCCAGATTCTTGTGAACAAAACTCTAACATTAACCCAACCATAGAGTTGACATACATTCTACCAATCCCCTCCATCACCAGCCCAAACAGGGAGCTATTTTTCCTTACCATGGTCGGGCAGCCTGACTCAACACATCTCTTCAAGACAGCAGTCATTTGACTCTTCAGCCCTCTTAAATTCTGGATTAGGGTCAAACTTTAACCCCCATTTTAATCAGATCTCAGAGTTTAATCTGCAGTTCTGACTAGCATCTTTATCCCCTGCTACCTCTCTGGATCAGCCCTTCCCATCTGAACCTCTAGCTGCAACTCCAGCCTTCACTGAAAAGACCCACATCCTGTCCTGCTCAGTTACCCTGAACTGTCCCCTTCCAGCCCTAGTCCCCATTCTAACTTTAATGTTCTCGTAGGAATACACAATAAACACTGATTTTTCAAGCTTTCTTTCGCAAAACACAAATCTTTACCCCAATCCTAACTCTAGGCTCAGAACTGAACCTTTTCAGTTCTTCCCAGCCACCTCCAGCCATGTTTCATTTCTGTGACAGCAAGGAATGAAGAAATTCAACAATATCCTGCAGCATCCATGTGGAGAAGGGCTGAGCTTACTGTAGGAAAGAAGATTGTTTAGGTGTAAGGAGTTGGTGATTTTGGGGCCCATGATGCAAGGCACAATTACAATTAGAGTTGGAATTCACCAGCAATGCTGAGACTAATGAAGAACATACATTCCTAGTCCCCGCAAAGTGGATGGTGTTAGGTAAGAACTTCTGCTGTGAGGAATGAGTGATGTCTGCAAGACTTGGTAGGCTGCATCTAGTAGAGAATGTTTAATATTCAAGTTAGGGTTTCAGAAGAAATGAGCTGAGGGGGATTTTGCTGGTGGGCTGGGGGATAGAATTGGAAGAATAAAAGTGAGAAAACTCATAGGTTGACAAAAAAGGACATTTTCATAGGCAAAGCAAAAGTCTTGCACACAAGCAGAGCAAATCATTCACCATTCCCCATGGGTAGGGAGGCATCCAGCCAGCTCCAAGAAAGCCAGGCTCTATCACACTTAACAGTGACTTGGGAACACAAACTCCATCACTCTGAATGTTCCCCTGCTTCCTTCTTCTTCCCCCAGCTCTTATGCTGAGCATGATGCCATATGACATAGAAAATTCCTCTGGATATGTGGGGTCACCTGTGCTGGCTGTGTCCCCTCTCAGCTCCTTGTGCAGCCCCAGCCTGCTCACTGGTGGGATGTGAGCAGCAGAAAATGCCTTGACTCTGATTTAAGCACTGCTCAGCAATAGCCAAAACATCTCTATGCTATCAACACTGTTTTCAGTACCCTTGAAGTGTGGCGTAAGATGCCAGTGCCAGGGATGTGGGGTTGTATCTGTTACAGATGCTCAGGATTATAAAGTGGAGGATCAATACTAGAAGCTGGAAATGGCTTTGTATTATTCACTAGCCATGCAGGAACTGTTTTAGGTAGTACTTCATAATGTAGGTTGTAGATCCTTGGTTTTCAGAAGTGGGTTTCTTTTTAAAAGAGGCTGAATATACTCCTTTTCCCAATGGAGACTGGGAAGTCAGCTGAAGTCATGTAGAGACATGAGGCATGGCTACAGCAGTGAATTCTGGGTACGTGAGCTTGAAAGAAATTTGGATTACAGAGCGCTAGGTGATGTGCCAGGATTTCAGCAGGGAGGCAACCTCCATGGCAGGCACCCAGGGAAACAGGCAGGCTGGTTCAAGAGCAAGGCACTGCAGTGTGGGATCATAGCTGAAGTGCTCAGAGTGATATAATTAACTTGAAAGGGGGATACAGCTGCATAAACTTCACATCCATACTTGCTCTAGAGAAGGAGCAAGTTCCTGCGGTTGAAGGTTGAACGTGCTAAGAGGATTCTTTCTGACTTTGGCGGCACAAAGCGTGCACACAGAAGTCCAAAAAGCTTTTTCATAGGTGAGGATGCTTGTTAATTCTTTTTCCCACCAACCTGTGTGTACTTCCATGGCCTGTGGAAAGATGCAACAAAATTATAATGTCAACAATCATGAGGGTACTTGGCCAGTGTCTTTCCCTTTGCAATAGCCCATGGAGACCTAAGTTGGCCAGGCTGTGTGAGCCACTCCCTCTGGAGACCAGCATCCACAGCTGTTCCTCCTGGGTCAGCTGGCACAATGTCAGGCTTACTACTGCCAGAAATACACAAAGTGCAGAAGACACCCAACAGAGAGAGAGTAAAATGAGGCTTTACCTTCCTCTGGGGTAAAGTACTGTGTTACTGACTGCAGAAACGTGTACCATCCCAGGATGGCAAAGGGCCCTTTAAAGCACAGAGCAGAAGTGCAGGGCAGAAGCAAGCTGAAACACAAATTTTAAACACTGTGGAACTTCAAAAAGTGCAGAAGTTCTCTCACAGGTAAGACAATGTTAGCATCAGGCCAGGACTTCTGAAACTCAACTTCGGACCATCATCTTGAATTGGGTTACCCCACCCAGAGGTGTCTATTTCACCGCCCATTGAGGCATGCTGGCAGTGCAAGAACATGTTCAGACATAAAAATGCAAATCAACTCATCTCATTAAATTCTACATAGGGGATACATACATACATGCTGTATGACAGTTACTTTCTTTCTTTTTTGGTTTTGTTTGTTTGTTTACTAGCCATTTGCAGAGAGCAAGATAAATTCTTTCATCTTTCTGACTGACACCAAAGCAGACTATGGTTAAGTTCTTTGCTCTGAGAAAGAGTAACTGTGCTGTGGCCCATAAAAAGCAGTGCTGCACACATCAGGCTTTAATGCATTTGAATATCTTGTGTATTAGAAATTATATTAAAAAATTCAATATAATTTCTTTAAAAATTACTCATGGAAAGTGATAATTTCGCAAATACCTTGTTACTTTTTGGGCCATTTTTACTCTTTTCTCAGTAAGTGTCTCTGCTTATGAAGGATACTACGAAGGATATTTTTTAAAACCATTTTTCCTTCATTTTATTTTAGTCAGATAGCCCTTGTGTCCACACTAACAGTGAAAAACAACAACAACAAAGTTTGAGACTTGTTTTTCAGGAAAATTTATTTGCTGTAAACAATTTTTCTTTTTTACAAATAAGGTAAATATTGTATGACACACTGTGCAAGCCCATATAATGCAGAGTAGGAGGTGGATATGCCAATCTACTTGCTTCAGCAGTTAAAGGAGTTCTGACTTCCCCTGCCCCTGCTCATCATAGACCAGAGTATAAACGCATTCATGACTTTAAAGGCACTTCTTTTATCCAGAGTGTCTGTAGCAGTTGCATGAAAAAACGACAAGTTGAGATTTACAAGAGTTCAAAGTTAAATCTTCTTTGTGCAACTTAACCTATTCCCTTCACAAGAATATTTGCCTTCAAAAACATGCACGATTTCCATTAGCACGTACAGAGAAATTGACATCTATATTCATGGACTTGTATAAATAGAGAAAGAATATAAACTATTTTTCAGGTCTGTGCTGGATACTTATATTTCATTATTGTCCTTAGTAAATGTCCTTGTAAATGTACAATTTCTATGCATATAGCCATACCAACTGTTTCTCTCGAAAAATTTGTTATGATAGAGATTCCCGCAAAAGCCACGGGCAGGAAGGTCTCCCAGGGTGCCTTTGAAGGTCTTCCCCACAGAAGTTTGTCTTCAAAGGTTCTCCGAGTTCAGACATTCCAAAGTTGCAGCTTATTCTTTTGAAGTTCTCCAGGAGGCTTTGTTGCTGTGTGGCCTTAGGACACTTCTGCTATTTGTTTTCTTTTGGCTGGTTCAGAAAAAAAAATTAACCAGGTGGTACCAGGAAACAAAAATAACCTATCTAGCATCTTCCACAAGAGGGTGCAGTTGCATTTTGCTAAATCCAGAGCCAACAACAGTTAATAAATGGATTGCAGCAACAGCTGCCAGGCTGCCTACAGAAATGACTAACGAAACAATTATAGAAATAAAAACACCAAATGTGGTGAAAGATGAGAAAAATTACATTGAAACACACTGAATGTATTAATAAACAGCACTGTCAGGTGATGTCGAATAAAAAACCTGGCCTTTCAAAACTCTGTGGGATCCATTTGTAATTTGTTTTCTTTGAGCCAGTGAAGAGCCACAAGCATTCCAAGGGGAGCCCCCAGCTACGAAATCCATTCTTCCATTTTAATTTGACCCCAGACATTCCCAGAATCATCATGAAGGAAACACAGCATTTACTGCTTTTACCAGGATAAATCTGCAGTGATCCTGGGCCCTTCAATAGCTCACCCTGAATTTGCTGGGGTGTGGTGAAGTTCAGAGTTGTCAGTGGCCATTTTGCACACTGGACTAGCACAGGTTGTTTATTTTACTATACTTTTTATTATGAAAGCCCCTAACACAGACCTGCTGTAAGGACCAGCATCTCAGTGTGAGAACTGCATGCACAAAGAACATAAAAAATTGCGCACTCCTGCAAGAACCAGGTGAAAGTTCACATAACTTCATTGACCAAATGATCCATGTGCCAACAGGCATGATACCAACAATCATTTTCGAATGCCCATCAGGCTTTGTTTGTTGCTCTGCTCTCCTTGCATGTTGGTCCCTTAAGCCTGTTCTGCCCAAAGCTCTGCAATTCCCATCTCTAAGAGCCTTCTATCCCTATGGGACACTTCAGCCTGGCACAAGAGATGGGGTCCAAGTGTGGGTGACATTTGGGAAGTGGCGCTAGGTATTCAGAGTGCCTGACACGAGCTGGTCTGTTGGCCACTTCTGCTCTTAAACTTGGTGAATCACCTGTTTATACTCACAAAAGCATGTGATTAACTTGGGTAATAGGGAATAATAGGCTCTGTCTCCTACCCACTCTTGACAAGATGGAGCTTGCCCCGATGTAGAAGCCAGCACAGAGTTTGTCACATTTAAAGCAGAGGTTCCCTTGACAAATAAGCATTGAGATAGCCATCAGTTCTAGCAACTCATGGCAACTCAGCGACTCATGGCAACTTTTACAAGGATATAAAATGTCCTGGCAGGTTATCCTAACTATCTGTATCCTAAAAATTCAGTAAGAGTATGGCAACCCTTATCTTTCCTGAAAATACTTTGCAGTCATTAAAAAGAAGTTTGTGCCCATTTTTTAAAAACAAATTTAAGAGTATACCTCTAAATATTAAATAATGATGAATTTAGCTACATTTTTAAAAGCTAAAGATATGTTTTTAAACATACAAATTTTTGCTTTGTGGACTGAGATTTTTTTTTAAAAAAGTAGTGTTCAGTTTTTTAAAAATGCCGAGTCCTAGCAAAACAGTTGTGAAATCTCAGATGTGATTTTTCATGTCAAAGGCCCAAGCCTTCCACTAGAGCTCTTTCACATTTTTACAGTTCTCAAGTGACTCTCTGAAACATCATATTTCAAATGCCTTGAAACACATCAAGTTTTGCTACATGGATTTCGTCAGGTTATGTTTGTTGTCTAGGAAATACACTTACCTTCAAATAAAATTCTTATTGCTAGGTTGGAGCAGTCATAAGATTCTCCTGAGAGGACATTTTCAAATGCACTTGGTTTTGGCTTGACTACTTCCCTCTATTTCTGGTCCAGAATTTTCTGTTCATGTTTTTTAATAGAAAATTGGTTTCTGTAATACTTTTTCCACAGGAAAAAGTTGCTTGTGTCAAAACAATGTGACGTCCCTTAGGGAAAATAAAAAAAGAATTCAAAATGTTTTGAACTGTCCAAGCAAATCTAATGTTTGGCTTCAAGATGGTTTGTCATTACTCATCATGAGTTTGTCATGGTTTAGGTCTCTCATTTCCCCCCATCATCTGGGGTTCCTGAATGGATTGCATTTTCCATCAAGAACAATAATGGCCCTTCTAGCTGTTATGATGATGCATCAAAGATGTCCAAGCTCATATTTTAAAACCAAAATATTTTGGAATTTTCTGTGTTTTGTTTTTCTTCCCAATTAGAAAACAAAAGCAAAAATGTGGGACAATTTTGAACACAGTCTGATTTTCAACAGGCTCCATTTTGAAGGAAAGAGGACTAGGAAATTCTTGTGCTTTGGAAAATCCCACTTTAACCAAAAATGAAAGGAAAAATAAGCAGAAGGAAGCAGCATGTGAGCCATACTAATGTAATCCTTAATATCATATATTTTTCTTTAGCTGGCATTTTTCTTCTTTCATTTAGTTACACTTTTCTGCATAATATTAACTAGCATTGGGCATCACAAGAATTATAAATATATCTTTTTATCCCATAATTTACAACTTACTCCATGAGAAATGAAATACCAACACACAATGGTATCTGGCTTCAACAAAGTGTTTAATTAAATGTATGAAATGAAAGAAAATAGTAGAATATGAAGTTACTTAATTTTTTTTTTAAAAGCAAATATTTTAACATTCCTTCTGAAGTTTTACAGTTATCTGAAACAACAGGATCAATTACTTGCATATCCAAAGAAGTAGGGGAGGGGGGGGAAGGAGTATTTGCCAGCTGCTTTTCTTAGAATAACTCAGAATTTGTATAAATATATGTTGGTAAAACCTCTCCGTTCTGAATAAATTTGTCATTTTTATAGCTTGCAGTTCTGAATTCATGGCATATACTTAGTTCTTCTGAACCCTTATAGCATTTCTTTTCTTTTTTCTTTTGAAGAATATGAACAAAAAGGTTCTGGGCAGCTGTGACGTACCATCACCAGCTTCAGCACTCATGAAGGCAGGCTCAGGTTTGGTTCTGTTCTGCTCCTTTTTTTCTCCTGAAAGCCAGATGCCCAAGAAACACAGTCATAAAACATCAGGACAAATCAGGAGCCTGTAGAACAAAGAGAAGAGTAACTCAAAAGTAGTTTTCCTTCTTTGATAATTCCTGTATATTTTTTTCTTTTTGAGCTAGGGGTGGAGAAGGTTAGAGCTGCTAACATTTTCCCACAATAGTTATTGCATGGTGGGAGATCTGTTCCAGCTCTGTGTTCCCACCTAATTGCAAAGAAACACTGGCTTAGCCTTTGAAGCCTTGGAACAGAACACCTCCAACCTCCTCGGCTTGTGAGAGGAAATGCAGATAGAGTTTTTGGAGAACTCACCTTGAGACTGTGCAGAGGCTTGGATGGAGGTATGGGTGTAGCATTAACACCTACTGCAAAATGCACATCCCTGACGTCTGCATGGGAGACTTGAGACTTCAAACGGCTGTGTCCAGTTTGGAAGCAGAGGTGCTGCTCTACAACTTAGCTGGCAAAGTTGCTTCCTTCTCACACGAGAAAGCAGCACATTTTCACTCCACAAATGTCAGAGCAGTGAGGCAGGCAAATGCCTAGAAAAAGTCAAATCTGTGTGGTTATAGGCAACTGAAAACTCTCACACTCAATAATAGCAATTAACAAGGAAATGATACAAGCTCTGCTTTTAATAAACCCAGGCTTCTTCCATGTCTTCATGTCTTTCTCAGATGTCAAGAATCAAGCTGTTGTTCCTTGAGTAGTTGTTACCTCAGCTGGCTCCATGACTCCATCATTCAGTCATTCAGCCCCAACACAAATTATCAGGGAAGAATGGAAGAGACACTGCCTGCTTCACAGGAACAAAGCAGACACTAACAAGCAAACCAAAGGGTATTTACCTGGAGTGAGGTGGGAGCTGAAAAACTCCATGCAGAACCATTTAACTGTTAAACATCAAGAAAACAGAGCCATCTAGTCTTCTCTATTCTCCACCACCACTGCTCTCTCCCCATCTATTAATACAATCACATTGGATTTTCCTAAATTCTGCAATTTCAGAAAATTCAGACTTGTCTAGCTGTAGGTGGGATAAGAACTCACCAGTGTCCCTATGTTACTACCTTTTTCCTCATGCCAGTGAGCACAACAATGTACATATATCATTCCCTAGCAAAATTGCATCAACATGTTCTTGGTTTATAGAAAATTATTAGGAAACATGAACTAGGATCATGCTAGCAGAGCTGAAAAACAATAAGAAAAAAACTACAGTTGTAGCTACACCAGCAGACCTGAGGAGACTGTAACCTCCACCTGAAGGAATGGTGATGAGAAAATTAAAGTCATGAGGAAAACAATAGAAATAGAGGGCATGCTGAGAAAGCAAGCCCATGTATCTGACAGATGTCCAGTTTTCTCAGATGGTGCACAGCAGTTATGCTCACCTCTAATGGTGAACAGCCCCATTCTGTTCCAAGTTCCATTCCAAAGAATTGTTGACATCACTGATTGAGGGGATGCTTTTGCTCCTGGAACCATTCCCAGAGTAATCAATTTCATCACATTCATCTCTAAATTAAGAAGGAAGGCTTTCTGATCCTCAGGGTTGTGAGCAACAATTATCTTCAAAACATCAGGACAAAAAAAAAAACCTGTCACAGAAAATTCAAAAGATCTGTGAAGCATCGAAGTATAATAAGGGGCACTAACACAGCCTGAGGAATTTGTTCATCTTTAGGCAAGGTGGTAGCTGAGAGGAAAAGACCATACAGAGTCCCAAGTAAAGTTTAACTACTGATGATAGGAGAATTTCTTTTTTTAAAAAAATTCTATTTCATTTGGCTGTTTTATGAAGTCATATATAAAAGCACCACAACAGCATGTGTGCTCAATAGTAAAAATTCAGGATGCCCTGGAAAAGAGGACATTTTGAGGCAGAATCCCTTTCCTTCAGTGCTCTCTAAATGCCATTTTAACTTGGATTCTGCAGCTACTAACATTATTAAGCATTACTCCCACAATATCATCTTAGGTAGTCAGTTGAAGAAAAACAAAATACATATAACTAGTATGTATACGTGCAAGTCTCCCAAAGTCAGTAGAAATTGCTTCTTTATACTGCCTATCAAATGAGGTCAGAAGTCTCTTAAAGGATATGAATGACTCTGGCAGTGATTTCAAAACCAACCCCAGTTCAGGTCAGCTTTACTGCACAAACTTCTTTTCCTCCTACTCTTTGTCCCTTTCCACTCTCCCTAAGAGTACATGACCTGCTTTGTGAGGAGGAAGGCATAGATTCCAAATCTCTCAGAAGAGCACAGTGGCACAAGTAAATGTATCTTTTTCTTTTTTTTCTTTTTTTTTTTTTTTTTTTTTTCGGAACATGCATGATTTCACAAGTTTCAGATTTTTCAAATAAGAAATTTAAATGAAAAATAAAAAAAGAATGTGTGCAAGCCTCCCAATTAAATCATGCAAGAATCAAAGACACAGGATGTGAAGTTGCTGTCAAAGCAGGGTTGAGTGTTAAGTGTTCATCATATATAGTACTGCCCTTAAAAGCAGTAGTTATTTTAAGTAACCATAAGCAATACTCATGTGCAATTCAAAGGAGATCGGATATAAAGAGATAAAGATTAGAGTACAGCAATACAGCTTTCATTATACAATGTAATCCAGCGTGTCTGATGTAACTGGATGTGACACAAATGTAAATAGCAACAGGTTTGGGAATCCAGGGTCTTCAAAGTCTAACATGCTTTTAAGCATAGCTTTTAGTAAGTTCAAAAGCAATCTTTGAAACAATGTTTTCCAAAGAGAACTCTCCACATACTTGCTAGAAGTATAATATGCATAAATAATTAGACATGTTATGCAAGATCAAACAGAAGCGCTATTTGAGAAAGAATGGAATATTTAACCACAGAAATAGATGTCGGCACCAAACACAAAGATCTTGGTCATTTGGAGATGCAGATGCATTTTAAGGCAAAATGGGACATCTTAAAATTTTTAAGTCTAACATGAGGCTTAAATAGGATACTTGCTTCAGAATAGGAAATAATTACAGATCCACCACACAGTGACTTAGCACTCCATTTCCTTACCGAACTACTATACTGGTATGTAATTTGCATTATATCCAATGAAGATGTTTCACTTTTAAACATCAATGATTTTATTAATAGCTTCTGGAATATTAAATCCAAATTAACATGACAAAAACGACCCACTTATTCAACTAATGCTTAGAATATTCAGATTCAAAAGAAATGTATTTGGGATTAAAAAGAAATACCTATGTTTTGCTAAACACCATGTTCTTAAAATGTTGATCCAAGAGCTTCAAAATAAGCAAGTGACTAATTCCAAGATTAACTGCTTTTTTTGTATTATGCTCATACAGTACAATGAGCTATGGGAACTTTACACATGAATTTTAGGAGGTGCTGCTATAAAAAAACATTGTTTTCCACACTTTCAAAGAGCAATAGCTAAGATGAGGCCTTGACTACCTCAGTTATTTCTCAAAAGGAGGGAATTAATTTAGGTCCAGAAAAATTTTTCATTTCTTATAAAAGAAATTTTTTTTTTGTCCATGAACCACTATAATGTTTTTCTATTTAGTCTGATTTGTTAGAAAGCAATCCCACCAAGTGTTTTCAAGAATCTCTCAATGTTTTCACATTACTAGCATGAGTCCCATAGACTAACTTTTGGCATGTACTGTTAAAGCTCTTCAGAGAACGAATCTGTCCATCTCCTTCAACATCTCAGGATGCAAGTCCTGTATGCTCCAATTATAAACCATTGAACCCATAAGAGTGTTTGAAATATCTTAGTCTGCCTTTTTCCATCTCTATTCCTCTGTTCCTCCTTCTTTCCTTCTGCTCTTATACCTGTGTTCCCCCATATCACCCTAAAAATACTTTATTTGGCATAATATGTACCTTATCCTATAATGCTTTTTTGTGGGTTTTTTTTCAAATTTTTCAAACACATTAACGATTGTATAAGTATATATGATTACTTACTTTAGAAAGTAATTCAAATATACGAGATTTTCAAAGATAGTACATGGAGAATACCTTCCCAAACGTAGGCTATTTGCACAAATTTTCAAGATTAAGTTAATGCTAACTAACCACACACACGGATGATGAGTTAGTGAATTCTGAGCCTGTCTGAAGGGCTGTTTGGGAAACTGTGTCCAGCAAATGGCAGCAATTAACCCCTGCATCAGTAGCTTCTTACACTATATTCCAGCCACGCTAAAGTATGAGAAGGTAGCTCCTCCCTCCTCCTTCCTGAGCAAGGTCAAAAATACTAATTTAAAGCAAAAGAATAAAAGAGATGGGGGAAATTCCTAGAAGCAGGCACTGGCCTTGCCTAACTAGCATCTAAGACTTGTGGTAGTTTTGGCTGATTCACTCAGTCTCCTGAGTGAATTCCAAGCGGTGTCAGTCCACCTGCACTGCAACACATTTGAGAGCCCACCCAGGAACGGCCAGAGTAAGGGAGCTTTACCCGGATATTATCTGGCAGACAGGTTGCAGACTGCCTGGCTAGCAGGCAAAAGGTGGCAATGACACCCCGAGTCCCATCCTGTGCAGGATTAACCAGGCTGAACCACCAACAGTTTAATTGTTTTAAGTCACCTGTTCAACATTTCCTCATAAAAGGCACACTCTGAGGAACAATCAGTGACAAGTGCATGACAATTTAAGAAGCAGCCAATTTTTCCACTGCAATGAAAGCATGTCTAGCCTCCAAGACTCCCGACTCAAACCCTCATCTATTCTTTCACACCCACATGGCGTGAGTCTGAGCTTGTTCTCAGTTATGGGACTGGTCAGCTTGTCTTCTCCCCAACTGCTTTGCTATTTTAATCACACTGTGCTTGAAATTAAGCATGACAGTCTCTCCACTACCGACCGAGTCAATCACTGGTTCAGCCCCAGTACTGTCTGTGGCAGCCAATGGCACACATACCCGTAAGACAGCAAGTAGAGGATACACCTAATAGCTCAGCCTTTTAGAAACCCACCAAATCACTTATGTTGGTCTTTAGGAGGGAAAGCAACAGGAGAGGTTTGACAAACTGAAATTCCAAATAAACATTTTAATACCACACAGGCATTGCCAGGTGCTGTGAGAAAGGACTACTATATAATCCCATCCATCAACACCGAACCTGAAACCCAGAAGTCAAATTACAGCGACAGCTGGCAAGAGCCAGTATGTCTCTAACTATGAAGCTTTAGCCCAATGCTGAAAATTTTCTTAAGTGAGTCATTTTGAACGTAATGAAGATGATAACACAACTAGGTCTCATGTTTTTCAGATATGCACATTTTACCATCATGCTGTAAAACTAACCAATCAGCAACACTTGCCTGTGTATACAAAACCTCACAAATTATACTGGAATTCAAACCTTGTTCTCACTCAAGACTGCCACAAGCCCAGCCAGAGTTGTGAAGCCATGGCAGACTTAGAGCTTCAACCAGTCTGCAAACTCTTAAGTAATTCATTGCCAAGGTCGATTTGTAAAACTCACCACTGCTTTTTAAATTAAAAATCAATTCTGTATAATGCGAGTTAGATTTCTGACTTAACAGGAAATTATAAACTCCACCACTCTTAAGAGGGTTATATGAGAAAAATTTATGGTATTGAGTCTCCAAATCTAGAACACTTTTGGTTTTTTTGTATTTTGTTAACTGTTTATCCACAGCCCTCTAAAAGCAAATACCTGAAATTCAAAAATATAAATGGCTTTACTCTGCAGCAATGCCCGCAAAATAAACTGGATATCCTGATTCAATAATTTTTCTTAAGAATAAACTATATTAGGTTATCATAAGCGATCAATACAATCACTGTTTTATGATTAGGCTTTAAAGAAAATAAAGCAGGGACAGATATAAATTTGACTACTAGAGAGCTAGAAACAATAAAAGATAATGCTGAATGAGAACCGCCGATTTGCCCAAGTAAGCTTCACTAACTTTGGCTCTTCAGGTTCATTTTTCTTCTGTTCTTTTGCTCCTTCCTGCAGTCTGCAGTTCTGAAGGCTAGATGCATTTGAACCACCTTTTTCCATGAAGCCCACCTTGACATAAATCCGTTTATTATTATTATTATTTCTTAAAATACGAAACACTGACTTATTGGAACAGTGATTAGTGGGAAAACCCGTAACGTAAAATTCCCCGGAGTTACGGATGCGTAATTTACAGGTTCGTTCTTTGCTCGGTGTTTGGCGACAGGTCTGCTCCGTGCTGTCGCCCCGGACATTCCCGAGCTGCCGGCGCCGCTCCCCGCCGGCCGCTGCAGCAGCCGCACTTGCCGGCGGGCCATCTTGCTTCTGTCTGACCCCCAGGAAATTAAATGTACCGAGCCTAAGCCGTGGCCCACCTGAAGATGCCTAGGCGAGGAGTTTTAAAAGTTATTTTTGTTCGCTTTTCACGCACCACGCCGACGGGCTCCGCTGCCGGAATCTTTCACGTTCAGCTTCTCTGGCAAGGAGAGGCTCACCGAGCTCACCAGCCCGGCACGGCACGGCGGGAGGAGCGACTCCGCCGGATCTACCCCGACCAGGGTCCCCGCGACCCAAGGCCGGGCGTAGGCGGCCGCTCTCGGGCGAGCCGCGGGGCAGGGCAAGCCCCGGCTCCCTCCCCGCCGCCCCCGCGCCGCCCCGCACGCCTCCACCATGTTGTTTCGGTG
>VWYP01001091.1:224264-242246 GCA_013400435.1 Pycnonotus jocosus | reverse complement strand
CGCTGCGGGGCGGCTGCTCGTCCGCTGGCGGTGGCGGCGTTCACCGCCCGGGCTGGAGCTCGGCGTGAGCCGCTCCCGGCGCGGGGCCGGAGGATGTAAAAGGGCAAAAATCGGGAGTCGCCTCTAGGTTGGTCTGCGTGGTTTTATCTTCTATTAATTTTTCTTCCCCCCCGCCCTACCGTTCTGGTTTGTATCCCATTATGGAGCCTGGGACACGACCGCTTTACATTTCTGAGTCATTAATTTAAATGTTCAATTATCACACTTCATCAAGGTTCCTTGTCTTCCTTACAATTAAAAAAAAAAATACACTGGACACACACAGGCCTCTGTTCCTGGACTCTGCACATAACTTTCTGCTCTGTGTGGACCCGCAGGCTTGATGTGCTTGAAGTTGTGTGCTCAGGTCAAGTTGTATGCTCATGACTCCTCCAATATTCAGTATTACAAATATGTAAAGTTTATAATATGGGTATTTATTACATTAATATATGAGGTTCTAGGTGCCTTGTGTGCTTTGGGTATGGTACACTTGGGAAAACTAGGACAGAAATATTTCTGAAGCTCATGTTGTTAAGGTGTATTCAGGTGTACCTGCTGGATTTAACCCCAGACAGAGACCAGTCATTAATTAAAAATTAGATGTTTGGGTTTACATAAAGTGTCAGAATGTTCCAAGACCAGTTTTAAAACTTGGAGTGTGTTGACAAAGAAAGTGTATTGGTTTTCACTAATAATTCATACACAGCTGAATGATATTTCAAGCAAATTTTGCAAGTGAAATCGATCTTTGGTCAGGGGAGCCAGATACGAGAGTTTACTTCAGAGTCTTTTTCTTTCCTGTTTGGAAAGTAAGACCTTGAAGAGGGATAAAATTGCCCTGTCAGTTACCTTTGCAGTACCTCTGTTGATAGGTAGTACAGTTCAGCCATAACCATGTCTTTGTAGGCTTTGCAGAAGTAACGTTTCCTTTCCAAGCAACAAAGCCTTGCACTTCCACTCTTATTTCTGCTGTATATCTATAAATTTAGGTATTGGAGGTTCCTACTGAGCATAAGCATAGAGTGGAGACAATGTGTGTGTTTTGCACAGCCAGAGTGTTGTGGTTAATTTTGGGGCAAGGTAGCATCTGTGATGGCAACAGAGACAGCAGCATGAGCACTGTGCTTGTACTGAACTTCAAAGAAAAAGATCCAGTGGTACCAGGTGTGACAGTAGTTAGAAGCAGCAATTGCCAGTAATTAATTATTCCATGTGCTTTGTTAGCTTGCTTTCTTCAACAGGTGCAGCTCAAATAGAACTATAATCTCTGTGTGCCTTTAGTCCCTCTAATAAGTCTTCTGGCTCTTAGAACATTTCAAACACTTTTGGCAGCAGAGGCCTCCCAGGTGAGCAGTTTCTACAAAATTTCTGGAAATAAGGAAGCCTGGTAGAATGGAGCTTTTAACCTGCACACCAGAGAATTCATAGCAACTTCCATAAGTTCCAGCTTACCTCAAGCAGGAAATTCATGCAGGAAATTTGGCCTCCCTGTTTTTGCTGCTTGCAGAGCTACTGGTCCAGTTATTAAATAGTTATTTAATACCTGGACCCCAGTACCATTCTCTCTGGAATGAGACTGGTGAGCCCAAGGTAGCTTTAATCTGTATTTTGTATTATAAAGAGAGATTTTCAAGGAAATATTTGTTACTCAAAAACAGTTCTCTGGCTACAAAACAAATGAATGGAATTGAAAGTATATTTATGTTGCTGCTTTATTTTGAAATAGCTGGGAAAATACTCAATACATTTTTGGTGTGCTGCATACTGTGTAATGGAATTATTGAAAAACTTCACAATTTAGGGGTTTCTATCAATATTCATTCGACAGAGCAAAGAACTATTCTTCTGCACCAAAGAAATGCTCTTTATTTTGAGCTTTGTGCACTTCTGCAGTTCCTGAAGAATGAAATCGTCGCTCTGTTCAGTCTGATAAATCATGGCTGTCATGTGACTGCGATGCAAAAGTCTGCGGTGTGGCACATGGCAGATTATGTGGTCAAAGTTTACTTTATGAACAAACTTGGCTGCATAGTTTTCCATATGCGTTACTTGTGGACAAAAGCTATATATTTTCCAATTTTCCTTGTGTTCAAAACATTAAACACATTAACGTTAAAAGAACTGCATTCTTTCATCCATATTACCTACTTGCATTCAACTGTTTTGTCCTGTAGTTTGATCACAGTTTGAATAAGATACCTTGATGTTAATTTAAAATTGGTGTCAGTACTAACACAAAGATGACTTTAGGAACAGATCATTATTCTGCTGTGTGGCATCAAGCAGCCTTTTTCAGGTGGGACACCTTCTGTGCATATGTCACAGCCTGTAGTTTCTGTGAAGTCCTCCTGAAAGGTTTCGTGCTTCTAGTACTGAAAGTCCTGTGCCTGTTGGTGGAACAGTTTGATCCATGAGGGAGAACTGCAGTTTCTCCAACTACTGTAACAGAATGGGTTAGTTTTTGTCTTGGAGGAACCACCTCCAAATACAAGTAGATAACTCAGTCTCAGGATTTATTTCATTTCTGTTCTCCTTGAGAGTGCTATTTTATAGTGGCGGATTTTATGATGTGGCAAACACTATTTTTCATAATTTTTAAAATACAAACTGCTTTACAGTTGCCATATGGGAACTTCTTTCAATTGCCACAGTCCCTGGCTGCATGGATTCACACGAATGATTAGAGCTGTAGGGTTCCAGATTATATCACCACTTGCCAGGTTTTGAAGGTAAACCTGGATGACTTCCCATGTCTGTGCTGAGTTTAGTAGGGAAAAAGTAATATTGAAAAGATGCTGTCAACTAACAAGTAGGACAACTTTAATTTTAGGTTATAAGAGGTCATTCTTACTGCCCTTTGCACTAAAGGGGGTTTATCCTTGATGGTGCCAATGCATCAAAACAGAAACTGGCACCAAAGTAAGTTATTGAAATGAGTGGGACTGCACCCTTAGGTAAAGTTAACACGCATGGCTGATTGCAGGATCAGAGATGAAGATGATAGGAACTTCAATGCTAGAAATTAAGCAAGTAAACACTGTTACTTATGCATGAGTTTTGTTCCCTTTAGATTTAAACACATATTCTTTGAAAATGTAAAGGGTAGCTGGAAATAGGATAGGAAACACTCTTTATTGTCATTTTGGATAGGCACCGCATAGAGCACTGGGTTTCATGCTGTGTCCTGTAAGTCAGTGGACCAAAGCCATGAACAGCTGAAATCAAGCCCTCGAGCTGGACTTCTAGCTACCCCTGGCTTGTATCCAAGCCCCACAGCTCAGTGGGATACTGCTGTAGAGATCATCACTAACTGCATTTAAGGCTGTGTTGACTGTAGTGGCCAAGACTGGGATTTTGTTTCAATTTTTCTTGACTGCAGTATTAGGTAATGTTATAGACCATGTTTGGGGGATGTTGAGGAAGTAAAACCTCAGACTGGAATAATTTGTATTTTAGCTTCTTGAACACTGTTAGTTGTTGAGTAGGGGATTGGATAACTTTTTTTTTTTTTGCTATCCTGGCTGTATTTTATATTTGTATTTTTGGAAAGCAAGTGTTTTTATAGTAGTGTTACATGAGACTTTAGTAAGTATCAGTATTGACTGCACCTATATCTTAAATGTTTATGTAAATTTTGAATTCTGATGGTGCTACTGAACATCAAATAATTTGTCTTTTGACTTGTCACTTCAGGGAGATGAAAAACTTTTGTGGCTTAAGATGTTTCTGTGGCTTTCTTCACACCAGAAGTCTAGAGAAGTCTGGGAAAAATAAATATTCTTCAGAAGTGATGAACCCTTCTAGTTGAGATTTTAGGGTTATCTGGACCAGGCTTACAGGAGTGAATAACTTTATTTAATTCCATTGACAGTGAAGTTGAATAAACACACCCACATAAGTAAATCTTTGTCGATCAGGACTTTTAACTTTGTTTTGGAGAAACTTTCAGGAGAATTTTGTGGCATTAATCACACATTTAAACTCAGTCTTCTTATTGGAGGAGTTTGATTTAGTAGGGCTAAGTTCCTTTGCACATGCCCAAAACACTCTCTAGTGCTGCAAAACTGAGGCAGTAGTAGTGTTTTTTTCATTATGTGAATTATGGAGTATAATGGAGTATAAATGCAGTCAGGCCTCAGGTGTGCTTCCCAGGACTGACAGGCCTGTAGAAAAGGAAGGTCAGAGTGGAGGAGGGCGTTCATGTTCCAAATGTTTGCCCATAGTTCAGGCAAACATTTTGATGGTGCATGCAAGCTTCAGAAATAAAATAAAGTATCTGGGCTAAAGGTTTTGAAATTTTCAACCCTACCAATGGCCTCACAGTTGTAAGAAAAGGCAGTGCTTGTGTGAGGTATTTAAAGAGTAATTAGAGGGTGCTATGGATCTCTTGTGTATTGCAATTGTATAGCATTATAACTGTTTTGGCAGTCAGCCAGGAAAGGGAGACTTAAAACAAATTAATAGTGAACAATCCAGTTTTAATAAGTTATTTTAAGTATGGTTAGATAACAGCATTAATATTTATGCTTAAAGTGTAACAAGAAAAAAAACAGGTCTCAGTTGTTATGTGTATCTTCTTGTTTTCAAGAACATTTTATTGGGAACTAAAATCATGACTGACACCTGTAACCACAGAAGACTAGAGGAAAAACCCTCCAAAGTCTTTCTCTTTCTTTATGTAATCTTCCTGTTTCTGGTTGATTTTTACCAGCTCAGCCTGTTCAACGTAAATACTTTATTTTGCCAGTAATAGCACCCTAAAGTCCAGAAGCTGCACCAAGGACAGCATGGCCACTGACTTTCCTAATTCTTAAGGTGCTGCCTGCCTTGGGCATCCAGTATTGCCCAGCATTTCAGATGGTGAGGACCAGTGAACCTCTGGTCTGACTGAGAGGTGTTTGGGCTTGATTGACTTCTGGTCTAATTCATAAAAACTGGCCTCTCAGTTGATTTAGCTTAACATGTGCCTTACAGATGAACAACACTTCTAAGGTTTTGATCTAAGTATGCTCCACTGAAAAATGAATATAGAATTGCTATCTAGAAAATATTCTTGTTTTCGAAGCACACATTTATCTGAAAGTAGCGTTTGCCAAACTTAGGAAAGAAAACATTATCAAAGCTGAGGTTGAGGGAGGAAATTTAAAAATAAATACAAAAGTTCTACATTTCATTGTAAAGTATTTGAAACAAATCAGCAAGATTAATCATACATCTTTTTAGTGCTCTTGTATCTCCTTTCTTCACCTTGATTTTGATCTGTATTTCTGGAGGTCTGCAGTTTGAAATAAAGACCTTACATTACTGATTCCCAAACCAAGGACTTCAGAAGAATATTATAGAAATAATATGTAGTGCTTCAGGTAGAAGTTGATCAGACTTACTCTGTGAGAAACAGAGAGTTAAGAGTGACATTTAGGTCTGAAATTTGTACAAAACAGGGGTCTCCAAATATCTTAAAAATTATAGATCCGCACCAAACATAGTAGCAAAATTTGTGTTTTAAAAATCTGTAAAGACGCGGCATTTATATTCATGTGAGGACTAATCAAGGGTGAGATGAAATGGGAGGAAAGCTTATGGTGATAAAAGCCAGTGGTTTCTGTCCTTCTTCCTGTATCTTCTTGAGTTGAAAACAGAACATGCCAGTAGAACATTTTGCAACTTCTAGTGTTTTGTTGATACCTAGTATTTAATGTTTGTGACCAGCTCTGATTGCAGTAGTTCAGTTGAAATACTCCACATTTCCTTAGAGATGTGAACTTGTAGTGATGCTCTGATGAAGCTGTGAACATACTTAGTAGTGCATCTTATGAGCTCACAGGTAATCTCTCTTAATAGAAAATCCTGCAATACTTCAGTGACAGGTGAACACGAAAATATAGATTTATGTCTTTTTCCTAATGCAAATTTATGCAAGGCTGAAATAAGTTCTGCAAGGCAAAGACCGTTCTCTGCTCTGCATGATGACTAGCCCGGGTGAGTTGTGTATCATTCTTAAAAGAAGGCTGTCCCATACTGAATGGGGACAAAAGACTTGTCATTTTCTAGATTGTTTGGGGTTTTTTATCCTAAATCTGAATACAGCCTCTCATTGATGTACATATTCTTTAAGCCTACTGAAAGAGCAGTTGTTATAAATCACAACTGAAGTCTATCTTGGCAAATATCTGTTGTTTTGATTTTTTTTTTCAATCCACTCCATTCAGGATAAATTCTTAATGTCAAGTAAAAGTTCTTGGAAGTTTAGTTAGAGGCCTATTTTCAGTGTGGGTTCTTTGAGCAACAGATGGCACTTCTCATTCTGCCTGTTCTAAATAAAAAGTATTCAGTTTTTTCCCAGCAGCAATGTCTTAAAATTTAAGTGTGCTCTCTGGCTTCTGACATGTGATTTATGGAATTTTTGCCAAATTATGTTCTTTGGTTTGGTTTTTTTGGGATTCCCTCTGCCACATATTTTAGAATAGAATTTTCATTATAGAATGACAAAACCCTTAAAGCAAAGAGGGGATGGGTTTGTTTAGCTGATACTGGTGTTAAATATTTGTTTAATGGATGATTAAAGGCTGTAATAGCATTGGCCACATCAGCTCATCCATACCTAACTGAAAAACATTCACTAGGGAGAGAAAAAGAGTCTGTTAGTCTTACTGTAGACAGCAATGGTGAATTCTGTTTTCATAGTAAAGTTAAATATTCTGTTCAGGAACACTTAGAGCATAGAGCAAAATACTATTCCTTTTGAAAACAATTACTGATTAAGAGAAGGGAAAACAAGGATAATTCCTGAGACTACTAGACAGTTGGGGAAATTTTCTTGAGTAACATTTGTTTTCTCAAGCCTGAGGAGTAGGCATTGTATTAATATTCTGTAGTTAGTGGGGGGGAAAAGGGTTATATGTTTTTGTTTGGTGGGTTTTCAGGGGTTTGTTCATTTGTTTTTGTTGTTTCTCTCTGCTTCTAAGTGAGAGAGCAAAATGCAAGTACAAAATTTTCAGCTTCAGAACACACAAAAATTAAATGTTAACTGTCTATGGCTTTAGAGGCTAGGATGCAATAGTAATATGAGTACTTTTTTGTAACTTTCAAGTACAATATTGTATTTAAAGTACAACTACACACTTAAAACACAATTCATAAATCATAGTGATTGAAGCTATTTAAAGTGATAAGCTTTCAAAATATCTTGCTGAATAATTGCACATTATGTAATTTGCTAAAAATATCAATCTTTTTCATTTTAGGAATTATTTCTTAGCTTGTACACTATAGAAACTGTACAACTGATTGATTCAGGCTATCACGATCTACGTAAAATGAGACAAGTGTTAGTTTATAGATGAAAAATTATTTCCCTGGAAACGTTTGACTTGTTCATGCAAAGTAGGTGTATTTAAATATTCTGGAATTCATTTGCATTGGTTATTAAATCTGGGGCTCTTTGATTACCTCCCCTTCCCTTTTGCTTAGGTCTGACATATCATTGGAATACTGTTTGATTCTGGTGCATGCATGGTAAAATCATAGCCAAGTTAATACATGACTTACATTAACAAGCATGACACCTTTATTTTACATGTTTATTTTAAATGACTATTTTACCTCAGATTTACACTTGGGCTTCTTCGTTCTTTTCCAGAAGAAAGAGGTTGAGCCTCCTCAGTCAGTAAAATATATTGACTCTACATATTAGGTTTGCACTAATCCTGTTTGCTTTTTGCCAGGGGCATGGGTTTTCTCTGTGTATATTTAATGTAATAGTAAAGTGTCTTAATAATTCTCTTGAGCTATATACATAATTATTTAAGCAATGAAAGTGCAATTTCTATGCAAGACATTTTTATTTCTTCCTAGTTTGTGTGCAGTTGAATGGAAATTCTGGTTGAAATTCATATAAATAACCAGTATCACATTTTAAAGTACAAGTGAATATGTTGCTTCCTAGATAAGGATATAGAGGGCAATAATTCTGGTACACACCACATTTTGCTTTAATTCTGATAGATTTATTTACAAAAGAGAATATTAGCTTTAGTCTGTGCATAATTTTTGGTCCCCACAACCTCCAAGGCATTAGAATGGATAGATCCTCTACTTCCAAGTTTTTGTTTTCTTTGAAGACAGAAACAAACAAACAAACCTCTCCTCTGTCATTTAACCTTGTCTTCCCTAAATGTTTCTAAGATTCTAGTGAACTGGTATCTAAATAACATTGAGGGGTGGCATATTCTTTACGCTTGCAACAGCTTATGTTACTTTAGATATCTGGGTATTCAAATTCTGATTTCAGGTGGTTATGAATTAGCTCTGCCAGTTTGGTGATTCAAATTTGTTTAAAGTTTTGGTTACTAACAGCATAGTTTGAATATTTTTAAAAATTCAGTATAGGTTATCCTAAGTGTAAATCTATGTCTTTGTAGAAATTTCAGTTTTAAAAAAATCCTTTTCCACTTTAAATATTAAAGAAATGTCATCAGAAGGGTAACTTACTATTATAACTATATATCACATGTGGTCAGTCAGCGTATGACTTAATTTGCCTTCATAGCTCTGTTGTACTCATTTTTGCTGTTATACAAATAGTCAGAAGTAAACATTGTTTACTGCATTATGTGCAGTACAGTGTAACCAGGTAACCAGGTAATTTATGTGATGGAATCAAATCATATTTAGGCCAACTGAGTAACCTGCAAATCTGATCTTGTCAGTATATCACAGCCTAAGAAGTTCTTGAGGAAACCCTGATTGCTCTGCTGGAAAATTGAAAAGTTTGCAAGTGTTACTGCTGCAGAATTTCTACAGCTTGGAAACCATGCTATTAAATTGTTGCTTCTCTTAAAATATTTCCTAGATTTGATGGATTTTTACTTTTCCCTAGAATTCCCCTGAAACCGTAAGCCAAGCAGATGCAGATAGTACAGTTTTATGGTCAGAATATCTGAATGGGATCGTTCTCTTTAAAAACATTGCCATGTAAAATAACTTCTCACATGCTTTAAACTGAAGTGGAAATTAGACTTTTTTTCCTTTTTAAAAGATTTGTTTCAGGGTAGTTTGTTTGTCTGGGGCATTTTTTGGCTAATTAGGAACTGGAAAAATCTGAACCTGTTTTTATTCACAGATATTTTAGTGCTGCTATTCTAGGATGTGATCCTTTTTCACACTGAAGTCAAGTGCAAAATTCCCCTTGACTTCAGGGAGAGCTGGATTAGCTTCACACAAAAGGACTAAATCGTCCTCTGGGATAAGTGGAGGCAATTCTATTGAAGTAGACTTCATCAGGGTATAAAATGAAGACAAAAAAAAGTGTTGCCTGCTTTAACAGGCAGTGAAATTGGATCTGTTAGCTCAAACAGCTAGGTTAATTTAGCAGTCGAATCAAAGATTTTTGCCCTTTTTCAATTAGATTGTAGTTATATTAGTTCACTGCATTGAGCAGTGAATAACATGTGTCACTTAACTTTGACTACAACTACTTTACAGAAACTAGAATCTCTTTGTGTGACATCAAAATTATAATCAGAAAACAAGTACTTGGTAAACGTTAAGCAAACTTTCGAGGAGTTCATCCTTTAATAGATACAAGAATTTTGTTTAAATTGCTGTTTAAATCTAGGCTTTATATGACAAATTATGTGAGGCTTGGGGGGGGTCTTGTTTGTATTTTCAGCCTCAGGCTGGCATCCTGAGTGGCTTTACATAGTGTTGCTGAGGTGAGAACTGGGTAATTCATTTAGACTGAAAATTGAACTGAATGTATCCTATGGTGGTGTCTGGAGTAATCCCATTGAGTTCCACAGTAGTGCTTTTGGCATCTTCCATTAATGCTTTACACAAGGGTATCTGTTTTGTGTACACAAATGATGACAAAATAATATTTGACAAATGAACTCAAATGTAGTGATTACTTATGTAATACTCTGCTATACTTCTTGTAAAATGGATCATTTGCAGTCTTTCGTGTGAAGCTTTTCTTCCAGTGTTTCTGGTATCTGTTGGAATCATGAATTAATTCCACTGTCTGTGTGATTGTTATGACCTAAGCACTTTCTGTATGTTTTTCTTGTACTTCCTCTTTGAAATTTCACAAGGGGAAGGGGAATGGGAGTATTGTCATCTCCTTAGAATAATTTGAGAATGAGCCCTTAAATGCTGGCCTGCATTTCCTTATTAATGTTTCAAAGGTGAAATAAAATCCGCTCTCTTGGAAGCTTCACAGAGCTCTTAGCTGTTTAGCATACATAACTCTGAAAAAAAACCCCTCCACAAATAACTGTTGCTGCAATATTTAGCTGATGTTAAGGGGTTAAGCAGTAAACTGAAATTCTCTGAAACACTTGAGATGCTAAATTTACAAAACAAGACATGAGAACTGTTTTAAGATTAGTCATAGTTAGGAAGCTTATTGAAGCACCGGCATCTTCCTGGATACATCCTGTACTTTTGTGTCTTCACCCTGCTTCATCTATTCACCGTCCTAACTGCTTTTTGGTTTTTAGAAACTCTTGGTGCAACTTCTTTGTGACTAAGACGCACTGTCAATCAGTCCAGTCCTCCCCATGCCAGCCAACTGCCCCCTTAATGCAGCAATTCACTTGGATGAATAGTGCTCATACTTTAAGGAGACAATTGTCTACCAGAGAGAGTGCCAAGTTGATTTAACTTTGTACGGGTGTGAAAGAGTTTTTAAATGGGTGCTGCCAACTAGCACTGGCCCAGAGCATCAGCTGCTTGAAAATTGTTATAATCTGGTTGGGATTACATCAAAATTTGTTCAAAATATTTTAGTCAACCACTGGGCTGCAGAGAGCATTAGTACCCCAGAAGTGGTTGTCAGACAATTATCCGTGGTCTGTCGGAACCGTAGCGACGTGTCCTGGCTGAATGTATAACACGGCTTTTAAAGTGGATTCCTTTTTGGCAGTACATTGCTAAATTGGTGGAAGAATACAGGATTTATGTTGTAATCTGCTCTTCCAGTTCCATTTAATGCCACAGCATGTGTTTGAAACACTTAGTTGGATGTATAATACAGTGTAAAACCACAACTGTAGCCTGTCATTACTGTAGTGCCTACAGAGCTGAGCTACCATTTAGCCAAGCCAGCTACTTGGATTATCCATTACCTGGAGTTGTTTAAAAGTGGACAGAATTTATGAAAATTGTATCATTTCTTTGCTGACCAAAATCTTTTGATGCATTTTTAGTTTTAGTGGAGGTTGAAAGGATGTATACCTTCTAGGTACACCATCACTTGAGTGCAGAGGGTTTAGTGCTGTGCTTTCTTTCATTCTTGATAGTGTAAGGATGGACTTTTCCTAAGCAAAATTTGGGCCCTGATATTTCTTCACTGCATTTCTGAAAGGAAGAGAGAGGGTGAAAAAAAATTAAGAAAAAAACATGCAGAGAAGATGCTCCCTGAAATTTCTCATGTTTCTTTTTCAGGGAGGCCAGGAAATCTGAGAAAATATGTTATTTCTGTCAAGAGCCTGACAAAATATGGTTATTATCCTAAATGTGTAGAAAGGAAGCTGTTAACAAGATACTCAATTTAAAGGAGAGAAAATTTCTAACAGGCATGGTAGTAAGTAGTGAGTATATTTGGGGGCAGGGAGGAGGGTATTTTCCTTGCTTCTCTGAGGTCATTAGGCCATTACAGCTGCAACAACATTGCTACTAGCTTACATACATTTATGGAGAAAAAAAGAAGCATTGTTATTTCAGTGCCCGGCTGGAATAAGTAGTTTTTTAAGCAGTGCTGTGAGATTGTTAGTTGTTCTAGGGACATCTCTGATAGTAAATGTGCAACTATTAGTAAATGTATTGCAGACATCAAAAGAAAAAAACCAAAACAAAAGCTTAGATTGGAGAAGATTAAGAAGAGCAGCTAGAATAACTTTCAAATATGAAAGACAAGGTGTTGATTTGGATCTGTCAGCATAGCATGGAGAAGAAATCATGTTTATAACACCTTATACTGTGAGATTGGCTGGCTGGATGAGAGAAGAGCAGTGAATATTGTTTATCTTGACTTTAGTGAGGCTTTCAGCACGGTCTCCCATAGCATCCTTATAAACAAACTGCTGAAGTGCATGCCACGTGGGTGAACAGTGAAAGCAACTGGAAACTGCCTGACCTGATGGGCTCAAAGGGTTGGCATCAATGGCACAACATCACAAGTGGCTCAAAAGCTGGTGGCGTCACTAGCACTGCACCCTGGTGCCAGAGACAATCCTGTTTAACACCTTTGTTACTCACCTGGGGGTCACACAGAGGTGCACCCTCAGCAGGCTTGCAGGAGGAGCTGATACACCAAAGACGGTTGTGCTGATATCCACAGAGACATTGACAGAGGAATTGTCTGATGGGAACCTCCAGCAGTTCAGTAAAGGGAAATTCAGTGATCCTGGGGAGGAACAACTCCAGGCTCCAGTATGTTGTAGGGGCCAATCAGCTGAAAAGAAAGAGCAGGAAAGGACCTGGGAGTCCTGGTAGGAAAGATGTATGTGAGTTCTCAATGGTGCACTTGCAACAAAGAAGGACAGAAGTGTTCTGGATGCATTTGGAAAAGTTACCAGCAGATCAAAGTGGTGATTCTTTCCCCCCACTCACCACTGGTAAGGCCACGCTTCAAGTGCTGTGTGCTTCTGGGCTCCCCAGTACGAGAGAGACATGGACATACTGGGATGGGTCTGACAAAGGGCCACTGAGATGACTAAGGGTCTGAAGAATTTCTCTTATGACGAGAAGCTGAGAAAGCTAGGATTGCTCAGCCTGGAGAAAAGAATGCTTAGGGGCACCCTGTGTGTGTAAATAACCTAATGAGGTGGAATAAAGAGGATAGAATCAGGCTGCTCTGTTTCCATTGATAGTTTCCACTGATGGCATGAAGTAATGGGCACAAATTGTAATACAGGAAATTCCATTTAAACATCAGAAAAAATAGAGGTTTTTTATGTTAAGGATGATAGATCGCTGGAACAGGTGGTCCAAAAAATGTTGTGGATTCCCCATCCTTGGCAATAACTCAAAAACCAGCTGGACACAGCCCTGAGCAACTTGCTGTCATTGACATGCTTTGAGCAGGGGGGTTGGGGTAGGCATCCTCCAGATGTCCCTTCCAGTTTCAGCTGTTCTGTGGTTTTCATTAAATGATTTAAGAGGGCCAAACCAATAAGTGTGGCAATTGAAATGAAACAAAATACAGGTGTTGAAGGGTAGAGTATTTTTGTTTGTATTCACAGACAAGTTTGTTTGTTTGTTTGTTCCTCCCAGCTTTCTTACGACAGCTTGGGAAGAAGGGAGACAACTCTTTGCAACTGCATTGTTCTCTAGGGTGTCTTAGCTTTCTGCTATTAATATCAAGGCTGTGTATGGCTTTATTGTCAGCTGTGTCCTCTCGCTTCTGCAGCAGCAGCAGTGAGGCTACTGTTAACTTTCCTGCTGCCCAGAAGATTAAGCAGAACCAGAGGCTTTAAGACAAGGAAAAGTTTTCATCTCATATCTGGAAAGATATTTTTTCAACCTGTGTAATTAGGGTAAATTTTTTTTTTTCTTCTTAATACTGTAAAAACGTAGGATGTGAACACTATGCTTGCTCAAATGTCTTTTTACCAATCTTGATAGTGGGGGTTTTTTTTAATTATTATTATTATTTTCTCCATACATTTGGTTAAAACATACTGAATTGATGCAGTATGTTTATCTGCTGCTGTTCTGTTGGTATTAGAACTACAAGCTTCTATTAGATTGATGCAAAATATGAAGATCAAAAAAGGAGCTGAAACAATTGCATACGGATTTAAACACACTGTTATGTGTAACTAACATCCTGCCAGTAGAAATACGGGCACATTGGAGCTTGCAGCACAGAAAAGCACTTGATTAATTTGTAAGACTGATTTTCAACTCTTTGGATATGTGAGTTAAAGAGATAAAGTTGGCACTAGAAGAAAAATTGTGTGAATTGAAACTTAGATGGTGCTTGAAAACTTTGTGTTGTAAAACTTCAACTTCACACAAAATTGGTGAGCCTTAAAATATTTGTGTACATGGTTTTAGTCCTTATCTCAAGTCGCCTGTTTTTTGGTTGTAATTTCCACAGAAGTTCTCAATTCCTGAAAGATGTAAAAAGTTTTACTTCTCTTTGAATGCTGTCTTATTTGCGAATGAATAACTGTGTCTTCACAAGCTCATTTGTGTTTTCTGGTAATTAGGACAGCTATTACATTGTTGAATGGCTACTGCTGCACAGGAGCATACATTTATGGAACTATTATTTACAGACTGGAAAGATAAAGAGAGACTTTTTGATGCAAATAAATGTTTGTAGTATTACTGTTACAGTACATTTTCATCATGTACTGATCTTCCTAAAGATAATGCTTAAACCTTCTGTGGAAATAATGAAAAACACTTCCATGTCTTTAGAGGTGCCTATTTTGCACTTTAGACGTGCAGCTTTCTGAACAGCAAGCAAGCAAAGATTATTGTACTGTAGACAGTAAGCAACAAATACAACACCTAGCTAAGATATAAATTAGTGTGCATGTGATCTATAGTGTCCTAATCTGTATGTGACACTATTTTAAAAAAAGGCTTCAGGACAGATCTGAGGAGCTACAGATTACTAAGCCTGACATCTGTTCCAAGTAAATCAGTCAAAATAATAATAATGAAAATAGCATGGATAAACATGATGTATTGAGGAAGAGTTAGAAGCCTGTTGTGAAGGGATGTCATATTTTGCAAACTTCCTGGAGGTTTTTTGAAGGCAAGTACATGAATAAGCAAGATCAGACAGAAGCCGTTTCCTTGGATGTCCAACAAGCATTTGACAAGGACCCACCACCAAAGAACTTTGAAGAAACCAAGCAATCATAGGATAGGAGGAAAGAATTTTATGTGGTTAAATTAATGACTGAAATATAGGAGGAAGAGTTGGAATAAATAGAGTAGAGAGAAGCTCCAGGTAACAGTTCTCCAGGGTTATGTTATGGAGAATGTTCAAGTTAATACGGTGTATAGAAGAGAAGTGAGCTCACAGACTTCACTGATGGGTAGCAGATGCAAAAGCAGACCCTAGCATTACACAGGGACCTGACATTGCTCAGCAACCAGACAACATTAAAAAGGCAGATAAAATTTCCCATAAATTGCTTCATGTGTTCTGTTTGGAGGTGGGGAAGAACAAGCTTGCCTTCTGATCTAAAAAGATGAGTTCAAAGCTGACTATTGCCACTAGAAATGATTAGGAAAGAAGGGAGAATAATGATGAAAACTTTTAAGAGACTTAATCATCTTACGCAGTTTGGCCCTGCTTACACCTATCCCTGTCATTGCTGTAAAAAGAACACAGTTGAAGTTTTAAGGAAGAGAAAATCTGAAATACGGAACAATTTCTGTAAGAGGAGCAGCATGAATTTGTTAAGGTAGAAATGGTGATGAAAAACTGGTGTGACAGCATCCTGTTAACAACCCTGTTCACCAACCAATGGGACAAAAATAGGGAGTGTTTATTCACTGTCTTTTTTTAGTGCATGCACACTAAGAGGTATCTAATGAAAATAGCAGCTGATGAATTGAAAACAGACAAAGGGAGGTGGTTCCCAACAGAATGTGTAATTAAGCTATAGAATTTCTTGCCTCAGGAATTTTAAGAGTCTAAACATTACATCAGTGTAAGGGGGAACTGGTGTTTTGTGAAAGAATCATCAACTACCTACCTATTCTTGTTCAGGAAATCCTGCTTCTGCAAACTGTTGGGGGATCAAGGAATATTCTTGGGAAACTTTGCTGTGTGTTGGTTGTATTTTTGCATGCTCCACTCTTGGCTGCTGTTAGTGAGTGGATGTTTGAATGGACATGGACCTCTGGATCTTGCTTAGTAAAGCCATTACAAGCCTACCCCTTTTATATTTTTATTTCTCTGTTACTAGTTTTCCAGAATCCTTTCTAACGGTAGCACTCAAACTTTGGCCCACATTGGGATGCTAAGATATTTAAGGGGTGTTTTAGGGCCACTGGTTACATATTCTTTTCTTTGTGAGACCTTGTGCATGCCACCAAAATACAAAATCTCCAGAATATAAAGCCTAATCATGTTCAGACCAGGGGTAGGACTGCAGGTACGTGTCAGTCAATGGCTTAATTTCATATGGCTTTTTCCTCTTACTAGTGCATGGTCATGTAATGGATGTTCTGAGGAAGAGGTGTTTTTGAGTGTGTATGGGTCGGACAAATGCCTGGCCTGGGCTGACTGTAGGCTGATCATTTCTGTTCTCCCTTCTGACTCCTTAGCAGGGATTTTGTATTGCACTTCCTCCTCCAGACATGCGTATTGATAGAAACACACTTCTCTGTGTCTCTAATGACTATCGAAATAATCAAGAGATTTCACTACTTGTAAATTAAGAAGTAATACTGTGTTGGATGGCAATATTCCATTTGAGAATCTTCTCACTACTTGAAACCAGACTGCTATTTAGTATAGCTGCCCTGTTCCTTTTGTGAAGGTGGCAGCTCTGCAAATAACATGTTTTAACTGTTTGGTTCAATCATAATAGATTATTTTGATATAGTAGTCTACTTTACTATGTAACTGATTATTAAATCCTTACTTCTTGCTTTCTGTAGAAACATTTTTGAAGTTTAGGCTGAGGTTGAGGAATTAGTAGACTTTACTTAAAATACTTTCATCCAGTTACATATCATTTTCTGAAGATATGGACTTCTCGATAGCTTTCCTTATACAGTTGCCTTATTTTAAAATAATTATTTCATATTCAACAGATATCAAGATTTTTACAAAGATGTCAGAACCCTGTGGAATTTTATTTGAAAGGTGTGTTTATTTTTCCATGAGCAAACATCTATCTGTTGTGCAGGGGGAAAACAGTGGGTGCTAACATTTACATACAATTTAAGCTAATTCCAGTTGCTAATTTGTGGCAGTGCTGCTTCTCACCCTGCTGAAGGACAACTTTTCTAGCCTGATTTTTTGAGTCAGTGGAAGGAGATGATCATTAGGCATGCCATGCCACTTAAACTTGTGCATTAGCTGTCAGGAAACAGGTTGGTTAACGCCAGCTTTGGCTGCCTATACATGAGCTGGTTCTGTAGGCTCCTGTTATAGTCAGTGGAGAGAAATAAGCACTTTCACTGCATGATTCATCTCACCCCCAGATGGATGTCTATATTTGGAAGATGAATTCCACCTGAAGTCCATTACCGAATATAAATGTCATTAGTTTAAACTAGGGAATTATTTTTAAAGGACACTGACTTGACTGGCACAGCAATTGAGTAGAAGCCTTCTGTTTTCTTCCATGAATTGTGTTTCAGAGGTTTAAAATCAGCACTCTGTAGCCTGTTTCATATTTTGTGTTGTTTGGAGCTGCTCTGCCTTTACAGCAGGTTTGAAAGTTGCAAGTCAGATACATTCATGTTCCTTAATTTCTAAGTATCTAACTCTGCCAGGCTATCTGACTTCCTGACAACTGGTTTGTTTGCTGGAGTAAGGGGGCGACAACAGGGTTGTGTGCCCTGCTCTTCTCATTATGCTTGTCCTCGTTGTCAGAAAGACATCTTTCTGTTCAGAAGTTAGAAGTTTCTGCTAAATGTTAGAAATTTTTAAAAAATAGATTTCAGTGTCCTTAAAATCATTGCTCCTCTTCAGGACCCTGTGTCTCTACAGTGGTTATACACAAAGTCTATGTAAGGTGATCCAGCCTTCAAATTTGCAGGTGCAAAAGGTAGGCAGTGCAAATACCCTTTTTGTTTCCTTTTGTCTGGAACAGACACTTGGAATGACTGGTATACTTTTAGAGTACTTTTTATGCTGTGCCATGCTCGCATACACAGCCCCCTCCCCATGCCCCTTTTCATTTTTCCTGTTTATAGGTCTTGATTCCTGTCATAGGCAAACTCTTTTTTTTTTTT
>VWYP01001091.1:48669-224217 GCA_013400435.1 Pycnonotus jocosus | reverse complement strand
TTTTTTTTTTTTTTTCCTTTTGGAAACTGTTTTATATGTCATGATTTGTGGCAACTTTTTCTTCATGATTACACTGATCAAGTCTTGCCATTAGATTCTATCCTACTACTTGAATCAAAAAAAAGAAACTATTACAATCCCATTTCTATTGTGCTACTTTTATTTTTGTATACCATTTATTATACTTACGTTCAGTTATATATCAAGGATGGTAGAGTTCTGTCAGGTGTGTTGGGTTTGGGGTTTTTTTTTTTGCATTGAAATGAGCATTTTTTAGTTTCTACATCAGCCTGAACATTCTAGAAAAGTAGTTTGGGGTTGAAAAATAAATCATAATAACATTTGAGGTTATGTATATAATAGAAAACTGTATCCTTTGAACATTTTACTCCACCAGATACAACCATGGTGAGGAGAAGAGTGGCTGGAATCAGTGGCTGGAAACTTTGACTCAGGTTATTTGGGTTCCTAACTGGGAGAACCAGATACTGGTGGTTCAGATACTGTATGGGCTCCTTACTTGTACTGACAGGGATTTAAAGCAGTTCTCAACTCTCTAAACAAAAATAGCAAAAGTCAGAAGTAATAGCTGTGTCAAGCTATGGAAAGATATGAGGGAGGTAAAACATCACCAGCCCTTAGCACTAGCAGAGAATTTATCAAATAGAAATTGCCTAGCACTTTTAGAAAAAAATACCTTCCCTCGAAGAGGGGGCATAAAAAAGCACATTTGTCTCTACCAGTTAGGAGTGGCTGGGTATTCTCCCCATTCCTTGCCTGGCAGTTTAATGCTGGGTGTTGTGTGAGCAGAAAATGCAAACCTGTCAGTTTGTGTGATAAGGAGCAATTACTGAGCTCTCCATTTGATGTCGAATAGGACTTTGCCTGGGGACAATATCCCTTCTTCCTGTTGAGTTACAGCCAGTACTTGGTAGAAATATGAAGTGCTGCTTGCTGCTTCCCTGTAGACAGTTCCAAACAGGTTACTCCCTTCTGTGTATTTCTCCTTTCTTCTTACTATGTATTTGGGGTTTAGTGTTGTACTGTGCAGATTTTACCTTAGGCCAGTCACCAATGAACTGTGCCACTCCTTAGGTGGCTGCAGGTACAGGTACTTACCTCTAATTCTGCTCAGGCTCAGGGTTATCCAGGTTAGTGCTACTCTTTGTGAATAGCAGTAGATTCTGGTGAGCAGTCCACAGATTGCACTAAACAGCTGAATCCGGTTTTCCAGCAGATTCATTTTGGTTTTAGTCCAAAAGACAGTGTTCAAAAATATGCTAAACTGGTTCTTAAAGCCAACCTGTGGAATGACAGTATTGCATTGCTTCCTGCTGGAAAGATGACATTTAGAAGTATTAAGTTTATAAAGCTGGTAAGAACTTAAGGAATTTTGGAAGTTTAGGAGCTTAGCAAAGAAATCCCATTTCTGCTGGATAAGGATGATGTGTAACTCTCTCTCAGATGTATCTTCCTATTTCAACTTATGAGAAGTGAGAAAAAAACTTTTTATATATCTGTAAACCATCAGTATAAGAAGAACCAAAACACTGAAATGAGTAAGAAAACTATGTAAAAGAACTTAAAATATGTCTCCCTCACCTTTCAGGAGAGACACAGAATAATGACAAGACTTTTTCCCTTTTTTTGTTTTATGGTGCTGTGATAAAATGGCATTTTTTTAATGCTTATAATTTTTATTTTGTTTTCAATAAATACATTGGTTTCTTGAAATTTTCAGTCAGAGACTGTCAAATATGCAGCAAGGTGTTTTTCATTTAAGCTGTTTTAATCATGCTGCTTAGTTTTGAAGATCAGTTGTTCTGTCCTTGAAATATCCCTATCAGGCAACATTAGTTCTTTCTGAATAGTGTAAATTTGTTGTTTCCTTGTTACTGATGACAGAAAGATTTCAGATCTTTGACCAAAATTTTAAAAACCCATGCAGGTTTCTGAGGAGTTAGTTGTTTGATGTGAGTGCTTCTGCTAAATCCCTAACATCTTCCCTCCACCCTTCAATTTAACATTTAATTGGAATGGAAATTGTCCTTCCTTCTGGCTGGACTTCTGGAGTCAAAAGAATATCTTTAAAAGCCCTGCTTACTGGTCAGGAACAAGAAAATTTGTTACTAAACAGCAGTTACTTAGCCGAAAGAAAATTCTTAAACGTACATTGCATACTCCTGAAAACAAGGTACCAGAGTTACTGAGAACACAAAGTGGCCAAGGCTTTTGCTTATCTATTTAGAAGAGCGTTACCTGAACTGGTCAGTAAAAACTGAAAGGTGTCGTTGTGCTGTGGTGTACCCTGTTGGAAGTTAGCAGTATTTACTTATGTGAAATGTGTCAAAATTATTTCCTGTTGCTCTTTGATTATTAGTGGTTTTTTTCTCTTTTAAAGATAACTTTCAGACCTCATGTTGTTGTTCCAGCATCTCTTCTCTCCTTTACTCACCCTTCTCTCATCTATTACTGTTTTCTTTGGTGTCATGGCAGCATGGCTTTGGTGTCATGCCATGGCTAAAACTTAGCAAAATCATCTGTTGTATTATCTTTGCTCATGTTCAGGGAGTAGTGACTGATGATGTGTGTTACATGTTGTTGGCCAGTTCATGCTTGGAACATGCTAAATTAGAGGGAAGGCCCATTGACTAATATGGAAAACCTTTTAAAAAGAGAAACAGAAAACTGATGTCATCTCTAAAATATCATTAGGAGACTTCAACACTGTTTTTGAGCTGTATGTTGATAAAGTTCCCAATCACAGGAAATACTAAGATGGTTTCCCTCTGTTTCACTCCATCAAATAAGAACACCCTTAGGAAAAGTTTCTTTGACATCTTTTGCAGAAATGCTTTTATGAACTGTGTTTAAAACCCTTTCAGTGATTTTGAGTGGTAGAGTGAAAATCAGCAGAAGGTGAGTCAAAAGGAAAGCAGAGAATGGGAAGCAAACACTTTGCGGTTTCACGTTACATGCCATCACTGCAGGCTTGGTACAAGTCTTTCTTATTGCTAGTCTGGAGCTGAAAAGGTTGAATATTTTGATCTCTTAAGCAAATGAAACAACATGAATGTAAGGGAAGGTAATATATCCTAGTTTTAGAAAGCAAAGAATGAATATTCTTTTCTTTTTTTTTTTTTCAGTAGCAAGTTAATGAAGTCACTAGTGAAATGCCCATATTTGGAACAGAACAAAAAGTAGGATACACTTACTTTGCAGGAACCAGCCCTTGTTTAGGACAAGTGGCTGTAACCCACAAATAAGCCAGTCCTGCTTACAAAGACAGGAAGAATGTGAGTGCTTTCCTGTGGTGGTGTGCTTGCTGAGGTGCAGCAGAAATGTCTTCATCCTGCAGAAGCAGATGGACCTGGAAGGTAGAGCTGCTGCATAGCTGAGATCCATGCATGTCACAAAATGCAGGGCAGATGATGAACAAGGCAATGGAGTGTTGGGGATAAATGTAAGAAAGGCTGAGTAAGGTAATGGTGAGAATCTTACTGTGTCCTGGTGTCTCCACTTTCAGATGAGTGATAGACTTTTGAAATTTTTTTTCCAAATTTGTCTCACAGCTCCAGGATTGGAGTTATCTGAATTAACTGAGACTCATGCCTATTTAATACAGAAAAATTATTATAGTACATTTAGCAGGAAGGATATGCAGCATGCTTTCAGGATGTGGAAATTTCTGTGCAAGAGCAGTCCTGAAAAAGACCTAAGAGTCATAAGGCTGCTGTCAAAATAAATAATTAAGATCTCAACTGGGCCCAGGGAGCCATCATGATTTTCCAGAAGATGAAGTGCAAGGTCCTGCTCCTGGATCAGGGAAATCCCCAGCAGCACTACAGACTTGGAGGAGGAATTAATTGAGAGCATCATTGCAAAGATGTAGGTATTGGTGAATGAAAAATCAGACATGAGACGACCATATCCTGGGCAGCATCAGAAGTGTGGCCACTAGGTCAGGGGAGGTGCTTCTGCCCCTCTGCTCTGCTCTGCTCTGGTGAGACCCCACCTGGAGTGCTGCATCCAGCTCTGGGGCCCTAAACAAAAGAGTGGTGTAGAAGTGCTGGACCAGGTCAGAGGAGGCCACAAAGATATCAGAGGGCTGGGGCACCTCTCCTGTGGGAACAGGCTGAGAGAGTTCAGATTGTTCAGTCTGGAGAGAATGAGCTCCAGGAAGAGTTATTGTGGACTTTCAGTATATAAAGGGAGCGTGTTAGAAGCACAGAGAGAGACTTCTACCAGAGCCTGGAGTGACAGATGAAGGGGTAGCAGTTTTAAGCTGAAAGACCATATCAGATACATATAAATATGTATACATATCAGATACTTGTATCAGATACAAGTAAGAAGTACTTCAGGATGAGGGTGGTGAGACACTGTAACAAATCACTCAGAGTTGTGGGTGCCCCGTCCCTGGAAGTGTTCACAGCCGGGTTGCATGGAGCCCTGCACAGCCGGAGGATATCCTTGCTCAGGGTCATGTGGGCTGGAGCTAGATGATCTTTGGAGATCTTTCCCAATCCAAAGCATTCTGTCATTATATGAAAGAAGGATTAAGGAATATCCCCTACCTTGAATGCCATGTCTTTTCCGAGTGATCACTGTTTCTGAAAAAAAGTGAGGGATCTTGGAGAAAATGAGGTGATTGAGTGACTGAAGAGCCACTTAATAGACTGAAGTCTAGTGGGACTGCATGAGTCTTATCAAAGGGAGTGTTTAAGTAAGCTGTGATTTTTCTTAAGCAGGAACAGGGTAGTGGTAGGGCTCCAGGGCAAAGGTGTTTTCTGGATGTTGGCATTAAATTCAGATGGGATGTGAGGCACATACTTTTAGTGGTTACTGTGCTCAAAATGTAGGACTTGTCCAGACTGGGTGAGCTTTCTGTAACAGTCATTTCGAATGAGTATGAGCATGTGTGTACATTCAAGACCATAAAAGAAAAAATTAATTTAGAGCAGCCCTATGGCCCCTATTGTGCAAGATGCCTGACAAGCTAATTAGGGTAATTTCTTCTGGTCTTATTGCCTATGAACACTATTATATATGTTAGTAGAGAAACAATAGAACAGCACTAATGATAGCTGTTAGGGTAATAATTCTCGTTTAGTTAAAACATCATCCAGCTCTTTCCTTTTCATAAGGATGTTATTTAGCAGGTGTCATCTTTTTTGTTTGTTTGTTTAATTTTGAATTTCTTTACAGTTTAATTGTAGTTTTCACTTTTTTATGTACAAAGGAAAAACACAAGCTATTGATTAATGAAGAAAAACATACATGTGTGTTTATAATTGTTTATACATACTTTCACTTTTTTAGTCCAAAGGTTGATATTTTCCAGCTATCTTCTTGAAATTAGCAAAGAGCTAATTGTTGAAAAAGGTCTGGGTATATGGTCCTTGAATAAAGGAGGTGCAACATTTTGTCAGTAATTGGACTTAAACACTTTAATTACTGATTTTTCTTAACATGATAATCATGTCAAGTGTATTAGGGTAAAACAGCATTGAGAATAATGGAGAATTTGCTTTCAGCTTAGGGTGATGTTTGGCAAAGAATAGATGGGAAATTCATGTCTACAAAGCAGGAATGGCAAATGTACAGTGTATCAAACACACAGCAAATAAATAATGTCTTAAGTTCCATGAGATTTCTTATCAGTGACCCTGTGCTATAATTTGGGTGGATATAACATTACAGGGTCTTTCCTTGGTTTATCTCTTTAAGTTACTGCAACTGTTCCTTTCCTTTGTATTTCTAAGTTGACTAATGAAGTTGCAAGAGGATTCGTGCTGATATTGAATTCCTCTGTCATCTTAAAGTATGCCCAGCTGACAAGATGAAAATTATTCATAAGAATTTCAGTACTATGAGTTTCTGGGACCTTGCAAATGTTGTAGTCCATTTTTCATGTGTAGTTCATAGTTGAACATTGAAAGAAATTGCTTCTTAAATTATCTTTCCAGAACAAAAGTGCAATTTGTTCTTCTACGATGTAAGTTTTATGTTGCTTTTTCTGTAAGGCAGATGTCCCTTGGGATGGTGTTTTGCATGCTTCATGCTGTGAGACCCAGAAATCAATGTTAGTTTACTTTAGTAAACAAAATTTAAAAGTGGATTTTAAAATAACTTTTGGATACCTTTTTTATTTTTAATATACTTAAGTAGAATTTCTGAAAACTGATTGTATGAAAATCGTCTATGATACCAGGCATAGGTTTGTTGTTTTCCAAATAAAATTCAATGAAAACAAAATATTTCTATTTATAAATTGATTCCTACATCCTGTCTAAAATATCCTGGATATCTTTGACAAGGTATGACGTGTCTTAGTATCTGAAACAATCTTTTGGCCAGACTCCTTAAACCAAACTTTTAGCTTTTAAGATATTTGTAATTATTTGCAAGTTAATAAAAACAGCCATTACACTATTAAAAAAAACCCAGCAGAACTGTCCTTTTCTGCATTTATTTATTGACTATATACTTAAATGTTCAAGACAATAGAGCAGCAGTAATATTGTCTAGACTATATATTGGCTGTTTTGTCTGTGGTATCATCTGTTGTCAGAGAAAATGTCTTTGTATGGTAAGGGCTTGAAATTGTATGGCTAGACAATGTAACTCTAAATTTTTTAAATGGTCTCATGTATATGTATTATATATTTCATCACATAAAACTGCTTTTGCAATTCTGTTATTTTAGTTAATCTCTCTTGTGATCTTAACTGCTGGAATAAAGAAAATTTATCCACCAGTGTTATGTATTTCGCCTTTTCACCTTTTCTGAAAGTGAAAAATATGTTGACTTCATTCAAAATCCAGTATACACCCAGAAAACAAACCTTCTTTGTGTAGAACCTCTATTTGGTGGTTGGTAGGGGTTTTAAAAATTAATTTTAACTCTTTAAGTTTGCCATATTTTCTCTGCTCTGCTTTGGAGGTTATAAACAGCTCTCTCTGGATGTCAGTCAGGTACCCCCAGCTAGGCTCTGTGCCTGCTGCAGGTGGATTTGGGGTGTTGGGTATTTTTTTGTTTGCTTGGGGTTTTTTCCTACCCAGCAAGTTCTTTCTTTTGTACTTTCTGTTATCTTGCACACAAAGTAGGCAACTTCCAGCTAAAGTGGAGTTTACTCCTGTGAGCTGCTGGAGGACAAGGAGGTTGATGATGGGAATATGCTTTTTCAGATGCTTGAGCAGGTTAGATGAGGAAGCTTTGCCCTGGTGTATCAGACTAAAAGTCAGGTCACTACAGTTGGGCTTTCAAGATCTTAGTCCTGGCCTTGGCTGTGATACTCATCCCCTGTGGGTTTTCCTAAGCCTTGTCTAGATGAGAATGTTTCTGATGGTTAAGTCAATGTCATTATAGTAATAAGTACTTTTGTTTTCTTGGATAAGGTAATTCTGACTTAAACCAGTAAGCATTAAACAATTTAAGTGAAGACATGCTAGAATGCAAATCCTGTGCAGATGTTGCATCAACATAAGTACATTAGTTTAAATTCATAAGCTGGGACTTACCTGTTGGAGTTTTCTTTGGGTAGCTGAGTCCTTAGTCTTCGAGTGGAATTTCTGAGCTACAGGCTGGTGGAGGTTGGAGCAGTCTACACTCATCCTGCTTGTCACATGTTCCAAGGCATCTCCTGCTGATGGCTCTTTACAAAAAGAGACGGCCTTATTTTTTGCAACAGTCCAGACACATGGTAATGGTAGAACTCCTGGTTAGAGGCAAATGCCACTACTGAAGACAGAATAATAAACTAGGTCTTCTTTGACTAGAAGCATGTTCAAAATTACAGTAGGCTTGCTTACTTCTACCTCTAGTCTGATTGGAAGAGTCACCTTTTCTTGCATATAACATCTGGTCAAAGAAAACCTACTGCCCTAGTTCGTGTAGGTGAAACTCTTTGACTGTAAATACGCACAAATTTATGAGGATGTGTGTTTTGCAGAGCCAACCACGTATCATCCATGACATGGTCATTGTCTTCAGTATGCTCTTGGAGTGAAAGACACTTCAGAGGTACACAAATCTGTACCTCTACAGATTTAGCTGATTTAGCTGTCCAGGTACAAAGTGAGTGGAAGGAGATCCTACATGTTTGGCCCAGATAAAAGGAAGAATGTAACTGAGATGAAAAACAGAGTGTGTTCACATCTCTCCTAACTTTGCCTCACTGATACCCATAATTCCACTTTCATTTTTTGAACTTTCCATTGCCATAGTTAATTTTTCCTTCAAGTTTGTAACCTAGCATCCAGTGGGACCCTGCAATTGGATTGCTAGGGCCTGTTGTGCAGTGGTATGAGGGTTGCACCACCTGCTGGGGCAGTTCCATCTCCTGCCTGTTGGTTCCAACAAGGACAGGAGGTGTTTCTTTAGTAGTGAAGCCTTTGTCTGGGGTGATCCAAATTGGAGGACTGTAAATCCTTAGACTCCTGCATAGGTATGATGTTCAAAGTCTGAGACATCTGGGTAAATCTCCCATCTCTAAGTCATTCAAACCTCAGAGGAAACAAACTTCCTTTGAACTTCTTCCATTCAAAAAAAAAGTCAGGAAATGAGGAAAGGACATGAAGGATTGAAGGACCTTGTTATTTTAGCAATTTCTGCTTATCCTTGTTTTTCAGGTAGCATTTTGGAATCTGGTATTCCTTCAGAGTACAGTTGTTGTGATCTTGTAAGCCAGTTAACTGGTTCCTCCAGGAGAAGGATCAGTATCAATCATTAATTTAAAACAAATCCAAAATTCTGAGTCCTGTAGAAATCACAAACTGGAATAGTAATATGTAATATTTCCAATATCTTTTGACTCTGAAATGCAAAATGTCCACCTAAAAAGCATTTTTATACTCATTGTTTTTTCTCTGTACAGAATCCTGTTTGGGTTTACAATGGGTTTGCTAGCTGTACCTTTATTAGAAAACAATCTGGGGTGTGTTCTGCTGTGAAATCAAAATCATTACCACAGCAGCCCCAGATTTATTTGTTTAATATGTTTGTATAGTCATGATCAAAGGAGGACTAGGTCTGTACAACCATTAGGATTCAAAAGTTCAGATTCCCTTAGTAATAAAGAGGATGGTTTTAAACATCTATTTTAGTGTATGGGCAAGCTGAGGTCTGATAGTACTGGTTTATAGTTATTTTTTGGTGTAGAACTGCACAAAGATGTGTGGTAAACATTGAGATTCAAGTAACATAAATGCTTGCTTCAGTGGGGATTTTTTTAGCGCTTCTTCCTTTATCCTCACATTTTACTCCTTATTAGATCATTATTTGCAAGGTCATGTCAGTTGCACTTTAAATGCATAATGATGAAGACTCTCTAAGGCCTCATTACACTAATGTTACTGCTAATTATAAAACTGAATACAGTGGAACATCTTTCTTTGAAATGTCATGGGTTGTTCATGGTAAAATAAGCAAACCCTGCAATTTATGACAGCTCATAAAAGATAAATTATATCCCATGATAAAAACCACATAATTTTTTAAAATTGAGTGTACTCTGCAAAGAACACAGGGAATTTCTTTAGTTTACTGTCCTTTATAAACAAGGCAGGTTGTGTTGTAGGCAGGAAAGCCCACTCTTGTTTTCATACCAAAGCAGTGACCTGTTAAAGATGGACTGAATTAGCTGGATGTTACAGTGTTGGCTAAAAACTCGTTAGCCTCTTTACTAGTGGTGTTCATTTTTTTCAGTGTGTGTCACATCTAATAAATGATTTTTCAATACCACCAGCTGAAACCAGCTGTTTGGCAGATGCTCTATGCTGTTTGCCCAGTGTACAAAAAGCCAGTATAGGTTCTGTGTCTCCGGTGACATGTGGAATCAGCTCTACACTTGTTTGAGCAAATAGACAGCTGCCAGCTAATGGATCCATTAGCAAACTTCCCACAGAATATCCTGTCTTTATCACTGCATGAAATTTTAATGACTTTAAATCATTACTTTAGTTGAAAGTTAAGAAGACCTTTTTGTAAGGCATTTGTTTCACAGAAGTGAAGGCATATCTTTCCTTGACAGAAACAATTTATTTTTTTTATGCTAACACTGAGAAGTGAAGCTACAGTAGCAGTGGAAATCTTCAATATTTTTCATCTTTTTATTAGCCATTTGTGAACCTCAAATTATATTATTTTTCTGTGTTAGGTAGCATGGGGAGTTACTTTTCAGTTGGAGGATTTTTGTATGTTTTAGGTGGGAAAATATTTGCAGTCTCGCCTTACCCTTCTGGAAAGAGACTTGAATTGCTTGTTCTTCTAACTTGACTTACTCTTTGTAGTGAAAAATTACTTCTATGCTCTTTTTTAGCTGTATGAACAATTTCAGTAATCAAAAGTCATGAAATCAAAATGTTGCAAACTGCCCTTCCCTTAGTGACTTTCCTTTGCTGTACCTCTTAGTTATGGTACAGTACCCAGTTTATATGAGAGGGTGAAAAGAGAGGAAGTCCCTAGAGCATCTTTATGTTTCTGGTGTATCAAAACTGTTACATGTGACTGTCACTCCTGGCCTTATCTCATGGTGAAGTCTCCAGAAGGCAACTGGGACATGCTGTAACAGAAGAGCAAGATCAGAGGATTATTCAGTTGGCCCCAAAAGGAAACACACCAGTTTTCTTTGGTGCTTTTTGTTTGGTTGTTTTGGGTTTTTCTGTTTCTCGTTTGGTTTGGATTTTTTTAATAGTGAATAATTTTTGTTCTCAAACGCGTTACAGCAAGTGAAACAAACATGAGGCTCTTCCAGCACTTGGTCTTCAGGGTTTCCGTTGATGCTAAATCTAGTCCTCAAAGTGCTGATGGGTAGAGTATGAGGGAATGGGAACACAGTGCTTAAGGCATTTGCAGGCAGCTTTGCTTTAAGGCATGTGGCTGGAACAGGCAGTTTATCTACCTAAGTTGAAATCACCTCTTTTCAATGAAAACTTTATCGAATCTTCCTTCATACCAGCAGGAGACCTTCCTTAAAGCACTCCTGACAATCCTGTGTCCGAAGGAACCAAGGAGTAACTTCCGTGACTACCAATTGGAAGGAGCAAAGACACATTGGATAAACGAGTGGTTTCCTTGTGACACCCACCTTTCTGGGCTGGATGGACAGGGCTGCAGACACCCTGAGGAAATTTGTCAGTATGCTGAGATACAGTGGCTTTAGAAAAAGAAATCCTTGTTTTTCTTTGTCTGGTAGCTCATCCTTAAAGGAAAGCAGGGAAAAGCCAACACAAAGACTTTCCTGGGCACAGTTTTCAATTGTCGTTGAACAAACCTTTCCTCATGATCTGGCTCTCTGTTACAAAAAGGAGTTGGGAAGATAAAAGGGCAGCATTGACTTTCTTGGAGCTCTCATCTTGTCAGAGTGTTTATTAAGGGTCTTCTTCATTGTCTGAGATGTTTGTAGAGTATTGAATGACAACTGTTGCCCTTTATATGACTTCTCCAAAAAGCACAAATCTAGTAAGATTGTACTAAAATCTCTTTTGATTTCTACTTCCTGGAGTACTATAATTTTCTGTTGATTTCTGTGAGCGTCCTGTTAACCTTTCAACTGTCCTTAGCAGTGATCATTTTAGCTTTTGTTTCTACTTGAAAACATTCTAACATAGGTTTGTTTTCATGTAGAAGGCAGAACAAGACAGCTGGGCTTGTAGGCCATGCTTTTCTGAACATAGTTTCGTGATAGACCTCCAGCAAGCTGACTGTCACCCTCTCCCACCAAAAATATGTGGGCACAGTGATCAGAATCAATAGGTGAATGTTTGTTTCAAAGAAAGAACAAGATGCTGAAGTTACTCAAGTAGATTGCCTCAGACACCAATCTGGTGTGAAATAATGATCTAACTAGTGGGAAGTCTGCAGCTTGTGAATAAGATACCTTGGGCCAGCATTTCTTTAAATAGATGGACTTCTGCAGTGCAAACAGGAATTTCCCATCTGAATCTATTTCTAAAGAGTTCAGTGCATCAGAAAGAGAGCTGTTAGCTTTTTATGACAAAAGTGTATTCCTTAATGTGTTCTTGCTGGCCAGGCAAACGTTGATATAAATAGTTGTAGTTATTTCAGTTTTTTTGATAACAAATGCAGTACCAGAATAATCAAATCCAGCACACCAGCTGCTTAGGGATTTTTTGTTCTTTATCCAGTAATTTATTACAAGACTAAACAGTACTAAGTTGTTAGGGGTTTCCCCCCACAGGATGGGCAGTCAGGGGTTTTTTTACTACTTGCTCTTGGTTTGTGTCATCTTCCCTCCTCTCATGCCCCTAATTCCTCCTCACAAATGCATATACAGTATTTTACTGCAGTTCACACCTGTATTTTTTGCTTTTGAAAGCTAAGGGTTTTGCTTGCTAAATATTGTTTTGTGGGCATGCAGTTATAGAAGTAGTGTACGTTTTTGTCTGCTTATTTCTGAATGTCTTTCTCTTTGAAGTGCTGATTGAATCTCTGCTGTTAATCTCTTTAACCCCTGAAAGAAGATTACCTTAACAGTGAAGTGGCTGGGGAGGGGAGAAGCAAGGGAGAGGCTGGTTCTGTTTTTCTAGAATGAATTCAGATCTTCAATAAGGGCTTTTCTTTGTGACACTCAAGCATACCAATAGTAAGTTCTTGCCGCTAACACAGCCTTAGCGGGTGAGCACGTGTGAGTGATAGTAGTTACCAGCCATTTGATCAAATCAGCAATTCCTTGGGCAGAATCCAGCAGTTTTACCGGACTTGGTAAATTGTTTACTATCTATTTTTTACTACCTTTTTNTTTTTTTTTTTTTAATCTTGAGATCTTATCAGCCTGCTAAAAGTTAGGCAAATGCCAGAAAGAGGGAAAAAATATTTGTGATGGACATTTGGACAGATGTCTATGTAATTCCCTTTTAATCTACTTGATTAACATTAGTAGTGGCTGGTCTTTTGAATTGTGTGCTCAACTGCTAGCCAAAGGCAAGGAATCAGTGCTACTGATTTTTGTAAAGGTGATTGGATTTTTATTCAATGCTAGCAGAAAACATTAATTCAGATTTTTTAAAAATAGTCAAGTAGGCCTGAGAGGAAGACAAGAATTCACAATAGGCAGCCACATGGCCGAAAGAAAGTATTTTGGATTACTATTTGTAGTGGTAGAGAAATTAAAAGGATGTGATTCTGAATGTTTGATTTCTATTGTGGATTAATAAACGGCTTTTCTACTGTAGATAGTAAGGTGTTTTTTGTAAACTATTTAGGCACATTGCATTCCTATGCACTTATTTGCGCCTTGCTCTGTTAACATTTATTCATAGTTAATAAGTTGGCAATAATTGTATGAGAAGTAAAAATAATTGAAAAGATGTTTATGATGATTCATTATTCTGTGGAAAACCTTAAATGTTATTTGTAAAAGGACAATTATTTGACTTTGTCGCTGCTTGTTTCTGCATCAGTAATTGTATTACATTACAGTATTAGGGGCTGAAATGACAGCGAATATACTTAATCTTTTTGAGCAATAAATTTTATAGGGTCTTTCACTGTCTGTGGACCCTGTTCTTTCTAGGAACTCTGATTCGTGGTTCTTGAGGAAATTGCAGTATCTTTATTATTGTAACAGTTATACGGAGGGTATTATTTTCTCTCTATGTGACTATATTAAAACAGTATTTGTTTAGCAGAATTGAATTTGTTCCATATTTCTGTGTTTAATAGTTAACAAGGTAAGAAGGAATTGAAAAGGAAAAAAAGAATTAGACACACATTGAAAAATACTGTGTTTCCCTACTTGTTAGTTAGAGTCCATGAAATTGTTGTTGTACTTATCAAAATACGTGGGTTTCATGCTTTCAGACTCCTGCTGTTTATTTCTTTAATTGATTCATTAGAGAATGTGGAGCAGTTGATTTCCTGTGTCTGTAGAGGTTTTACTTTTGAAGTTAGAGTAGATTTTTAAATCCCCTCCTGAGAATAATGCAGGAATTTTAATGCCAGACTAGTGCTGTACCTAATAGACACTGGTGTTTTCTTCCTGATTTGTTTCCCAGCTGGAGTAAGCCAGGAAAAGCCTGCTACCAGTTGTCACCACCTGATAAATGGCAGGTGGTGACTTCTTAGGGCTCAGTCGGTGTTAATTGCTGGCGACAGGTCTCCTCTCTGATTCCCTTCAGCAGCAGGTAATAGGTGCCCCCACAGTAAACAGTTCTGGCACTGTCTGCCTGTAGTGGGAGCTGGTGGCAGCTCTGGGCCATCAGGGATAGAAATTGTCACCTGTCCGGGCACGGTTCAGTTTCTAAATCCCATAGGATATTGTAATTACTCTTGGACTTTTTTGCAGTTTTACTTACTCTGAAACTTAACCCTTTCCTATGGCTGTGAATATCTGAGGTTTGTTTCTGAAATGTATTTGGGGGGCTGGCAATGGACGAAAACTTCTCTTTGTCTTTAAAGATGTCACCAGTTGGACAAGACTTAATTGCACAGATGCTTAAAAAAGAAAGCAGGAATGATCCAGTCGTTTTCTTTGTATAATTGCTTTGGATTTGCTTCCTATAATTGAGTCTGGATTTGTCACATCTGTTCCCCCTCCACCCTGCTATAGAAGGCTGCAGGGTCTTTTCTTCATCTGTTGCCTGATTCCCCTTTTTTTTTTTCTTTGTTACCATTTACAGTCTATCAAGTAACCAGGATGAAGAATAATTCAAATGTGCTGTTATTATTTTAAGTTGTAAGGGAAAATAATTTGGGTTTCCCTGGTCTTGTAATAGTTTAGATTTTATTCCAGAACAGTTTTTCATCAGAGTTTACTCTCTGCATGGAGTTGGACAGTAATGAATTAGCATTTGGATTAACTTTTTGGGAATATTCTGTGTTCTCTATCAAAAGACACAATGTGAAGGTAAACTTTTTTTTTAAACCTCTCATTCTCACAGAAGCAACCATGGGGTGCATTAAAAGCAAAGAAGGTAAAGGCCCAGCCATGAAATACAGAACTGAAAATGCTCCAGAACCTGTTATTTCCCATGTCAGTCATTATGGATCAGATTCCAGCCAAGCAACACAGTCGCCGTCAATAAAGGGATCAGCAGTTAATTTTAATAGTCATTCCATGACTCCTTTTGGAGGGCCTTCAGGAATGACACCCTTTGGAGGAGCATCATCTTCATTTTCAGCTGTGCCAAGTACATATCCTGGTACTTTAACAGGTGAGTGTTACATAAAATGATGGTTTTACTTCGTGTTATAGCTGCTTCACAGTCATAGTAAAAAAAACATACTATGACACCTTGCCACAGAGAAATAAATTGCAAATTTAAAATAAATTGCACTTTAGAGATTTCTGGTTTTCATTATGTTTACTGCTCAAATAATAATTCAGTCTGTATTCACTAGTGACTAGGACATGAAGGTTGGGTGTTTAGGCTTTTGGTTTTGTGAAGACAATTAGGATCACAGCACAGAGAAATTTAAGACTTTGTAAAGGCAATAATGGGAATAGTTGATAAAATTACATTAGCAGTTTTAAGCTGTTGAAAGAATGCATATGGGATAATGGCTTTAACCTTGGAGACATGTACAAAATGAAAAACACTTCAAACCACTTCAGATTCAGGAAAATGATATTTTAAACTGGTTTCAAGTCTGTTTGCTTTCAAGTTACATCAATACAACATTGAATCAATTTATAAAGCTAAACAGGATTTGCATTATATTCTATGTACTTTACTATGGGAACAATATATGTGAAATGAAAGAGCAGAATTCCCATGGTTGGTGGTCATGTTAAAACCAAAATGGAAAGTGCAAAAATAGAATTTGCTACACAGAGAGATCTTCTTGGCTGAGGTATAGAAGATAGAGCATTTTTAAGCAACATGCATGTTTGATGTTATAAACCCACCTTTACATCAAAATCTTAAAACTTACAAAAATGCTGATTTTGTCCACGCAACTAATTTCATAATTTTGATGGATATTTTTGAGAGGAAGCTGTGATTTATTCTTTTTTTTTTTTGAGAGACACTAAAAAGACAGACTAATTTATTCTAGGAACTCTGTACAGACACTTCACAAAACAGAGTAAATAATTTCTTATTAGTCTATTTCTAGTTTTCCCACAAACCTCTAATGTTGGCACAATTACGGTGCTTAAGTGTTTACATTATTCCAGTGGCATTTACAGTCTTTTAAACAAAAGAAATTTGATATCCATGGAAACGTATTCTGACCTTGGCATTAAGCAAATCAGGAAACCAAATGTAAATTGTCAGGTAATGATCACATCGTAGTCCTTTTCTTGGGAATACATTAAAAACCAAATAATAAAATGAACATCTAGCCTGTATCATTTATGAATCAGCTCTGAATCCCCATTTTGGCTGAACATATGCAGAAATTAAGGGCAGCATTTATTTATTTTCATTGGCTCTGCTGAGGAAGGTTTATTGTATTTCGTCTTCCCCAAGAACCTCGGTGTATTCCTTCTTACTAGACCTGGTTCTTTGGCCCTGTAGGAATCTCCAGCAGTGCATGCAGGCACTCCCAGGCATGACCAGACATCAGGGGTGTAGCCCCCCCACTGGGTACCACAAATCCTTTGCTGCAGAGACCAGAAGGGATGTTCTCTTGCCTGTTCCTGCTGGTTGTTAAGCATATTATGTCTTGAACCAGAGTCAGCAAGAGAGATTTCTCATGAAAAGAGAGTCTGGTATCTCATCAGTGTGAAATCAGTTATCAGCAGGCAGGCTGATTTGTGTGAATGCTCTCATTGTTTTGCAATTTAAAATGATACTGCATATGAAATTATTTCTCCTTATTCTGCAAAACTAGCCCATCCACAAAAACCCCATACATACATAAATAAAATTGCACTAACAATTATTTGATACATTCAGTACTGCTTTTCAGATCCATCAAAATTGGGTGTTTTGTGAGTGAGTGAGATGACAGCCTTCATCTGCTGTAAGCTTTTTGTATTTGTGACCAATAAAACACTGGATCACATTCTGTCACCCTTTGCTTCACAAGAGAGGAGAATAGATGAGCTTGTCAGACAGGATGTAAGTGTCAGTAGTACTTACCCAGTTGATCAGTGATGTGTGACAAGAGGATGATATGGTTGTCATCATGGCCCGTAGTGAGGCCGAAAAGAGTTGAGCCATCTTTTACTCCTCTAGAGCAGAAAAGAAGAAATCTGAGTTAGTCACGCTGCTCCTGTATTACACAGTCTGTCTTCAGATACTTTGAATTCATAGAATATTGCTGAAAATCAAAGCAGAAAAGTGGACTGCTGTTCTTGCCTTGCATGAGGCTGTGCTAGTGCTCTGTAATCCCCACGCTGAACAAGAAGGTAAAGTCTTCTCTCCAAAACCAGTCATAGATTAGAGGATGGAATACTGACCTAATAAAATGAAAATCTTTAAGGGAAGTCTTGTGGCTACAGGTAGCTTGAGCAGCTAAGCTAGATCACCTCACAGTGGTTCACAAAGAAAACAGCTGCAAGAGACATGAAATATCATTTGACTGTATCTTTGTTTAAATCAGTCTGTGCCGATGTTGTTCTCTTCAAGTATTTTATTATTCTTTGCTATGAAAAAATAATTCTTTGACTGAGAATAAAAAGAGGTTTTATGGTAGCTGAAGTTTTTCGAGTTTCTTTATATGCAGTTAAAAACTTTTTTGATACTGTGACTTGAGAGTATTGATTGTTTTCATCTGCTGAAGAACTCTTTGGGGATGGTTTATTTCCATAACACTTGCTTTCTATTTGTGTGAATACGGTTGTATCCTCACTGTTTTCTTGCTCCACATATCTTTCGTGTCATCAAAATAATGTTGTAATAAAGAGAAAAATTGGTAGAACTGTTTTGATTTTTAACTTAAATTAGAAGCTGCTAACTTCTAAGGAATATTTTCATTCATTTTCATTACATAAATAACACTTTAAAAAAAAACAAACCTCAATTACTCTAACCTCCTGTGGGGGTTTTGTTCTCTTTTTCCTAGCGGAACTGTAAATTCATTTCCAGCTGAGGCGTGCTGAGAGATTGTAACCACAGGAAGACTCCAAATCAAATTAAAATATTTAGGTGATTAGGAGCTCTTACGTCAGAAAGTGTACATTCCAAAAGAATATTTCATATAGACTGTCCCCATTGCATTATGTATTCTTCCTTTCTGATCACTCATGCTGATTGTAAGATCTAAAATTAGATGCAACGTGTTTCTCTTGGTGTACTTTCATGTGAATCCTGCTGTGTATATGTGCATATTAGAAATGTAGTATTATACATTTTAAAATATGTTATTGCTTGGACAATTATTAGGCTTCTTAAATGTTCATTAGACAAGCATTTCTAGGGCTTAAAAAGTCTGAATTGTCTATTTGCGATTTTCCATTTTAACTTTCTCATAGTTATGGTACATGGTTCTTCATTTTTGCTAGTAGCTTGTACATCTCAAACAGCCTGTTCTCCCTCTTCTTCCTCTTCCCAGTTTTATAGATTAGTTCTTTGACGTATAGAAAAAGGTTTCCTGCTGGTAAGTGTAGAAGCCTTCCTACCATTGACCTCTCTCACATCTGTCCTATCTGTGGGACGTGTTCAACAGCATGCCCTATACCAGAAGTGAGACAGGAAAGCAGATTCCTTAGGGTTGGTGGTGTGCAGCTGTTCCTCATGTGGCCTGTCTTGGTCCTTGTTCTCTGGAGTAATGCACTGATGGATCATCCTCAGCAAGGGTCTGCTTCACGGATGGGGAAACTTGGTGGAATCCAAAAAATCATAAGTGCTAGAGCAGAACAGTGTCTTTGTCCTCAAGAGAATATTTCTATTTCTGGTTCAGTTCCTTGGGTAGGTCTTTATGTATAGCCTCAAAAAGTTTGCCATACATCAGTTATTTATAGCTTAGTGCAACAGTAACTTTTACTTCTGTGAAAATTGGTGGCTGATGGTTCACCATTGTGGTGGTGTAGGTTCTTCCAGAATTGCATTTCTTAACAAGAAGCAAGCTTAATAAAGAAGCTACGGGGTTTTTTCTTACTGATGATGCGTCATGCAGGTTTCTGTATATAAGTGCTGTAATTATTAATGTAGTTTCAGTGGTATGTCTAGTGGCCTTTTGTGGTGTGGAAGCCTATTTTCAGAATGTCTGTTTATAGGCGTTGCTCCATCCTAAGAAATTAGCAGGTTATTGATCTGTCTTCCAAAATGAGATGCAAGTCAGAGTGTTTAGTTGCTTCAAAATCAAAACTGATTAATTGTTTCATGGACAAGTCCTTAAATCAAGCATTGCAACATTATTGCTATATCATGTGAGATATTTTTTCTTTTTCCTAAGGTGGTGTTACTGTATTTGTGGCCTTATATGATTATGAAGCTAGAACTACAGATGACCTTTCATTTAAGAAAGGTGAACGGTTCCAGATAATAAATAACACGTAAGTGTTCTCATTCACAGACCTCACTTAGTTGTTTGGAATAATTAGATCCTTAATTCTTTTGGAAATGTGTGTATCCTATTTCAGTGAAGGGCAGGTGGTTTTTTTGGGTTTTTTTTGTTGTTAAATATATTCAATATTCCACAAGCATGGGGCTAAAATATATAATACTGCTAAGACAGTAACTTTTCAGGTTGAGATCAGGGTTTGGGTGCAGAAGTAGAGCTGTAGCAACTGTGGTAGCTCCAAGCCTCTTCTTGGTTGGGTGACTTCCTTCCCCTCCCTGCCCCAGCAAGGCACAGCTACCCCCTTTGAGGCAGCAAAGGTGGGGACAGGTACTGTTCTGTCCCAGACTCTGCACCTGGAGTTGCTCTCTGATCTGGAAAGGCAGATGAAGACCAGACAACTCAGAAGTTTATTTACACATCTCTGCCATGAAGCATTTTAAAATCTTTAAATCTTTAAAATCTTTAAAATACGAAATTCTACTAAGGGGCGTTTGTGTTCACAACACGAGATGTATGTAGGTACAGCACAAATTGTTTTAGATGCTCTTGTAATTAAAATAACATGTTACCTAAATTTACCTGCCTTTCATATGTGAGTACATTACAAGTGCTACAGAATTATGTGTTGTTTATATATGGAAGAGGTAATTGATGTTTCATTGCAGGGAAGGAGACTGGTGGGAAGCAAGATCCATTGCTACGGGGAAGACAGGCTACATCCCAAGCAATTATGTAGCTCCTGCAGACTCCATTCAAGCAGAAGAGTAAGACACTGTATCCTGTCAATCTTACACACTTTGTACCCTGTGGTGATACTGTTTTTTAAATCCATTATATGCAACATTTAAGGGTAGAGGAGGAGAATACTATTAATGGAGGGGTAGCAGTGCTACTTGGATTATGTTAAAGGTATAATTAAAGGTAAACATGAGGTAGACATGCACACACATGTTTTATGCCTTTTCGCTACCTGTGGGCCTAAAGGAGAAAGGATGGGAGAATTCAATGATTAAAAATTGGAGGACACACCTTGTGTATGGTATAAAACAAAAATGGATGGGTTTCAACTAAACAGTTCACACACCATCAGCTCTAGATTTTTAGCCTTATTTTTGCTCGCCAAACCCTGATTCAAGATCAGCTCCATACTTGGTGTGACCTAACTTAACATTCTAAAAAAGCATTTTTGTGCACAATTTTTGCTAATCTGTTAATCTGTAATAACTTTTTGGTGGCAAAATTGTTTGATATGGTAAGGACTGCTATGAACTTGGAAAACTATACTGCTTTGTGTACCAGTACTTCCTACATTTATTTACTAACATGCTGGAGTGCTTAGACAATCACATAAAATGACTGTGGAACCCGTAGGTTGGAGTAGAGGTTTAAGTTATGCTTGTTCCAAGGGATTGTCTTTGTTGTACTAGAAATATAAAGTTGCACAGCTCTTGTTTCAATACACAGGCATGGTACTGCCAATCAGCAGTTCCCTGATATGTGATCTGTGCACTTCTCTGTTTGCTACTGCATGTCTGGGAAAAGTGCCTGATTTTCAAGATGTTTCCTAAATCTCAAGCTGAGACTTTAACATGTTGCTGCTCCTGCTGCTCTCACTTGGCTCTTTGTTATTAAAAAATGATTGCATCAAAGATGCTCTGTTATTTTACATCCTTGAGTTTCATCTGGTTTTAAAATGATTAACTTTTGTTTCTTTTGGGAGGGGGAAAAAAACCCCAGATTTCTCTTTTTTTTAACTATGCAATAAAAGCTTATGTCATTACAACTGCAGTGGTGGTAAAATGAAAATGATAGCCCTTTACAAATAAAATATGGCTCCTAAACACTGGCCAGAACAGAGTGGTGAGATTTGTCATAGGTTTATGTGATGACTGGAGGTGAAAGCGAAGGGTGATGAGTGAGGAAGCTTTTAAAAACTGTTTATTTTAAAGAACCAGTGCTAATTGTATAATATATCTCCACAGCATTTGGAATAAAGTTCCTTTGCTTTAGAGTTTGTCAGCCCTGTGCTTTGATAGTGTTTGTAGATTGTGTGTTGTGACTGCAACTAGAGTTACAAGTGCAAATGCAATACAGAGCCCCAATTTGCTAAGATTTTGTCTCTGACTTTTTCTAAGCCTGGAGGCATTTATAGCAGAAACTGCTTGTGACAGGATCCATATTATTTTTGTGCCTTTTTTAATTACACCATAATATAAATGTTTAATTGTCTGTAAAATATAAAGCAATTCAACCCTTCTGTAGGTAGTGAAATAAAACAGCACTTTACAATACAGTTTGTAAAGTGCTGTTGTAGTCCAGGGAAGAGGCATTTTCATGTGAAGTTATGAAGCAGGATTCAAGTTTGCTTCTGTAAGATCATGGGTTACATCCAAATTGTCTCCCATGTCTCCAGTGGGAGACTTTCATATCCATTTCTAACTTTGCACATCTCCTTCAACACTCAAACTGCAAATACAACAAAATGTAAGAATAAGTTTCAAATTCCCATGAGATTGCACAGGCCATTCTGTTCATGGCCAACAAAGTGATCCCTCTTTATCTACATTTTTTCCCCAGAAAATGTTTCACCCACAGAGCCATCGTTTTGCAGCAGTTTCCAGTACTACTTTTCCCATCACTCATGAAGCCAAATTAGATTGATGATAAGATAATGACAGACAAAAATGTTTGAAATTTACACTTGACATCACTTTGTAACTTCTAAAGTATCTAATAAAAATAAAATGTAGTCAGAAATAAGTCTTATTCCAAAGTGTGGGGATTCATATGAAGATGAACCTTAAAATTATCACTGGCTCAGGACAGCACTATGTGCAGACTGTTCATCAGGATGAGCATGCTGTGTAAGTGTAGAAGAAAAAACCTTTTTTGTGAAAGAGCCAAAGGCAAGAAAAAATGCAAGTCTTTTAAAACATGTGTATTCTTTTTGGTATCAGAATGATACAGCATAACTGTGGAGTGTTACTCACAGAGAAGTAAATGACACCTACCATAGGGTTGTTCCAAAATGATGAGTAGAAAAAACTGCTCTCTCTACTGAGATAGAGAAAGATGGGAGGCAATAGAAATTGAAACAGGAAAGTTTCCAGCTGAATATAAGAAACCTTTTTATCCTGAGGATAGCCAGGAAGGGGTACAGGTTGCCCAGGCTGGTGGTCTGTCCTTCAAGGTTTTCAAGCCTGAAGTGGACTACATCCTGAGCAACTAGGTCTGATGTCACTGCTGACCCTGCCTCTGCAGCAGGAGGGTGGACCAGAGGACTCCAAGGGTCCTTCCAACCTGAATGAACATGTCATCCAGTGACATTTATGCACTTGGCATTAAATATTGTTCTTTAACATAAAGCCAGAACTTTTTTAAAAAAGGAGTTTCAGCTGCTGCAGTGTTGAATGTGCTACCAAAGTGTGTCATCTGATTCATCTGGGCCTGTAAACTTAGCCTGAGCAGGGTGTTCCTTTCAATGTTAAGAACAGTTGATGTCCATTGTTAAACCAGCAGAAAACTATAGTATTTGCAGATACAGGCCACTTTACATGTATTTTGTAAATAATAGAAATGAGAGTCATATAGAAAAAGGTCATCTTAATCTTTTGATTATATAGATGTCGTCGCTTTTATTGGTCTGTATCTGCTGCGGTATTTGCTTATCCAAACAACCCAGCAACTGTTTTGGAATATTAGTAGTCCAGTCAGTGCTTGAGATTTCTAAATCTTTTGCTTATATGAGTACCAAAGATTAGGAAGATTTATTTACACATTTCCTTTTAAATTTTCTAGGTGGTATTTTGGCAAGATGGGCAGGAAGGATGCAGAAAGGCTACTTTTAAATCCTGGGAACCAGCGTGGTATTTTCTTAGTAAGAGAGAGTGAAACCACTAAAGGTATATATGTGTCTGTGTGTCTCTTCTCTCTCCCATTCCCTGCTCTCCCCACCACCAAGGTGAACATTTCTGTGCCTATCCCATGATACACATGAATGTGCACACCATGTATGTGTACAATGACAGTTGAGGAGAAACGTTAAATACCTTTTTATATTTTGATGAAGAAACAGATGTTAATTTTTTCCTAGGTGCTTATTCCCTTTCTATACGTGACTGGGATGAGGTCAGAGGTGATAATGTAAAACACTACAAAATCAGGAAACTTGACAATGGTGGATACTATATCACAACCAGAGCACAATTTGAATCTCTACAGAAGTTGGTGAAACACTATAGAGGTAAGTTCCAGTGTCGTCCCCTGTGCCTACTGTGAGGAAGAAGCATTGTGTACATAGCTTATTGTTAAAATTCGCAACTATAAAATTTCTTTCTGATTTCAACAAAACCAAACATTTTTAATCAACATTAAGATGTTACTTTTGTTACAGTCTTGCCCCTGCTTAACTGTGAAGCTGTTAACTACTTTTGCTGTTTTCCAGAACATGCCGATGGGCTGTGTCATAAGCTAACAACTGTGTGTCCCACTGTGAAACCACAAACACAGGGACTAGCAAAAGATGCCTGGGAAATTCCTAGAGAATCTTTGAGGCTGGAAGTTAAGTTGGGCCAAGGATGTTTTGGTGAAGTATGGATGGGTAAGAGCTTAATATGACATATTTCAGTTGTTCCTGTGAATGTTTTAATAGTATTTTAAGTAAATCAGTATCGGGATCTGAAAAGATAATATACAGAAATTAAAGCAAAAAATACCAGTTATGATCATGCATGTAATGGTAAAATTAATATTCAATATAGTTCTAGTTTATAGTTATTTTGGTAGCTAAGAAAACAGAAACAAAAAAAGTTTCAGCAGGAAATCTCTTCACTATTACAGTGGGGAATAAAACCCGATCTGTTTCTGTAGGAACATGGAATGGAACCACAAAAGTAGCAATCAAGACACTAAAACCTGGTACAATGATGCCAGAAGCTTTCCTGCAGGAGGCTCAGATCATGAAGAAACTACGACACGACAAGCTTGTTCCGCTGTACGCAGTCGTTTCTGAGGAGCCAATCTACATCGTCACTGAATTCATGACAAAAGGTGTGGGACAGAATAGTTGTAACATGTAAAAGGTTATTTAAGACCTGAGCAATAAATCAAATGTTTAATTAATGTTAGGTATAAGCTAACTGGAGTATAAGTGTTAATTTTGATTAAATTAAAATGAGCAATGCTTGACCTACTTGGAGCAGTTCTGATTTAGATTATGGACAGAGGCATGATTTTTTTGCACATCTGTGTCACCCTTGCTAATCTTCCAAGTACAAGATTGGAGGGTTTTTTTCTCCTCGTTTTTAGTGTGTACTGTCCATCACATTTAAATGGAATGATATCACTGGGAGTATTATTATGAGATTATGGCTGCCTGTCGACAGGTCATGCTAACAACAAAACATGTTGCGCTTTAGGTTCTTTAGTGTTTCTTTCTCAGCAATGTAATAGTAAATTTTAAAAAGGTTGAATGTTTTTTTCCCCAGACTCCCTCCTTTATCTCTTTGTTTTCAGTCTTTGATCCTTCTTCCTTTGCTCTAGATCATTTCCCCCTCCCCCTACTGCTGAAACAGATTTAGAGATTTAGACAGAATGTAGAAAAAAACATCATAAGCATATTAGTGTTAAGAAGCAGCAGATTTCCAAGTCAGTTATTCCTTTTTTATATAAAATGCAGACTTCTGCTCAACTTGTAGAGAAATTTTGCTATCCTCATAAGATACAGAAGCAAGGGAGTGGCTCGTTGTGTTCAGTACTGCACCACAAATGTATGAGTTTACTTTTTTCCTGTTTGGATGGGTTTTTTAAAGGGTTGTATAAGTTCAAAAAGATGAAAAGGAACAGAAAATGAAAAAAGTTCCTTCTGCATTTTTGTTCCTAAATAACACTAGACAGCCATGCAAAATCAGTTTTCATTGTTTAGAAATCAGGTTTCAGCAAGGCAGTAAGGCAAAAAATATAACTGTCTAAAGAAAAGCAAAGTTTACTACTAGAGTTGGTTACCTTGCAAAAGCAGAAGTAAAGAATTGTAATTTGTCTAAATTATGGATTCAAAATGCTGTTGGAAGCTTCTTTTTATAGCTTTCCTTCGACAAACTTCTAACATTTTACAAAAAAACCCATAGAACTTCTTTGTTCTAAGCTAGTAGAACAATTTATTTTTATTTCCCCTTTTACAATGAAAAGAAGCAGGTACAAACTACGAAGTATCCAACTGTTTTTTGCAGTGTGGACAGGTTACTAGAGATCAGTGTGAAATCTTTGCTCCTCTTCAATCCTTTGATCTCGTGAACCAAGGTCAGAAAAAATCTGCAAACATACACAGCAAACAGCAACAGCAGCAGTGTGGGTCTGGCCTGCCACGTTTTTACTTTCACTGTGCAAAACCACAAAAAGTTATGTTGGAGACATCTAATTCAGAGTTATTGCTATGAATCCACTTCAGGATATACAGTCAAGTGGTTTCTTTCCCCACCATGGCCACACTTGTAATTTTGTTACTGTAATTTTTGCTGTGACAAGAGTGATTAATTACCAACTTCACCAGTTTGTTAGGAAAGAGGTTGTATTCTTACCTCGTGTGCCATAATGCCACCTGTAGGGAAAACTGTTGTGTAGAGACAAAGCTTTACTGCACAAGTAAAAGTTGTTGTGTTAACAGAAGCACAGGTCCTCGGAACTGATTTCAGATACTGCTCATGTAACGTTCTGGGTACGATTGGATTATATAAATGGGAGACAATAAGGCATTGTAAAGAATGGAAGATCATTTTCCCTGTAAGAAAGAAAAAGCAACAAAATAAAAGCAACAATTTCAGAATAATTTCTCTAATATATGATTGGGATGGGCAGAAAAATGTAATTAAGGGATAGAGGGGTTTTTGTTCTGTGTTTATAAATCTCACAGTGGAAGAAAGTCCAGCTAGGAGGAGCACTGATACCAACAACATGGGAAAAATTCTAATGTATTGCCAAAAACAACAGTCTGTTTTATTAGTGTTTAGTTATTGCATGATTGAAGTGGCTTCCAAACCACATGAGTAGAATTGCACTTACTAGTTACCAATGCAGAGGTAACTATGGGCATGATCATTGGGTCACATATTCTGGTAAATGATGGATTTTCAAATACAGATTTCATGAGATAAATGTGTCAGTCATAATATCTAAGAAAGAAATCTCATTTGTGTTTTCATGTCAAGTTAATGTTTCTGATTTTTTCCTTTTCTTTTCCCCCAAAATACATCATGTTTTACAGGCAGCTTGCTAGACTTCCTTAAAGAAGGGGAAGGAAAATACTTAAAACTCCCACAGCTGGTCGACATGGCTGCTCAGGTACCAAAAAATTGTATTTTGTGCTTAGAGAAGAGGTATCAGATATCAACTAAGCATAAATATTGAATGCTTTGGCTGTTGTATGCTGCTCTGTCTTACACCTTCTGTTGTGGGTTTGTAATTTGTCAGAAAGGAAACAATTGCAATTAGCAGATACTCCATAACCAGACACACTAATCAGTGCCAAGCTCTTGGTCACTGTGCTGTAATTCCTATACTTATACAGTGGAAATAGAGCTAAATAAAGGGGTGCAGCTTAATGCTTGGGAGAAGTTAATATAGCCACGAAAAATAACCTTTTATAACGCTTTTCTTTTTGAGATTGCGGATGGCATGGCTTACATTGAAAGAATGAACTACATCCACAGGGACCTCCGGGCAGCTAACATTCTTGTAGGAGACAATCTTGTGTGTAAAATAGCAGATTTTGGTTTAGCAAGGTTAATAGAGGACAATGAGTACACTGCAAGACAAGGTAAGGCCAGTAAATTTATTTAATTAATGAGACCAGTTGCTTTTCAATTGCTTAGAACTATTGCATTTAGCAGAACATGCCTGTGTATTCCGTGTTCGTGGATAAAGATCATGCATGGAAGTGTGCTTTCACAGCTATGTTTAGTGTAATCCTAAGTGTAATCCTAGTAAAGTTCCCTTGTTCAAAGTTATGTGGCAGTTTATTTGTGTCTTCAAAGAGCATTTTTAATTCTTTTTGGGGGATAAAACATGGTACAGTTTAAAGAGAGGTGAGATTACAGAGAAGTTGTTAATCAGGTTCAGTTTTTTGAACATATTTAAGTAAGACTCTTAGATATCTTTAGTGCTTCCAGATATTTCAGCCAATAGTTGCTGTCCTAGTTTGAGAAATATTAAAATACTATACCACCTTGAATTTTATCAATAAAGCAAAGTATAAAAATGTTTTTAGTGCATTTTCTTTTCAAAATATTTTCAAGTGTAAGCAAATTGTGGATTGGCAAGGGGAAATTGAGAATCTGTCTTTCCAATGTTTGTAGGAGCTAAATTTCCTATTAAATGGACCGCTCCAGAAGCAGCATTGTATGGTCGGTTTACAATCAAGTCGGATGTGTGGTCATTTGGAATTTTACTGACAGAGCTGGTAACTAAGGGGAGAGTGCCATATCCAGGTAACACAAAGATTTAATAGATTCTTCTTTCTTGTATTCTGTGCCTCTGAAGTTACCTTTTGTACTTTTCCCCTTCATTCAGAGCCCACGGTTGACAAGCGGAGACAAAAACTTAGTTACACCTCACTGGTTCCTTTGTTCACAAAGATACTTTGGTTTATGTACAAGTTAAATATTGCATATTTTGAAGAGTTTTAAGATAATAGCACTTCTAAATGTGACTGACAGTTTATTTCAGATTAGTGGGTATCCTTATGTTTCCTATCTGTCTGTTTCAGCTGTTTCTACTTTTGACATTTTCCCGGGCTACAGAGAGCATCAGTACACTGAACTTGCTAAATCAGTTTTTGAAATGAAACATTTTTCTGCAGATACTTTGCTAGATCTGGAATTTGTAAGGCAGTTCTGTTAGGGATATATAAAGCTTTTTTCTTGGCCTTTATTTCAAATTAAATGGTCCTCAAGTGGAACCTAAGGCAAGGAGAAGCTATTTGTGCTTGAGTCTCCTTTCTGAAAGGACAGGTCCAAGGCAGTGGGAAAGGGAGAAAGGGAAATGGGACAGGTGTTGATGAATTACCAGTGTACTAAAATAACTTTCAGAAAGCATATTTAATGCAAAATGTAAAAAATTCATTCTCTATAAAGCATATTCGTTAAAGGTTCTGTTCTGTAGAACCACATGCATTGCAGCTGCAGAGGTTCTTGAAGAACTTTGGGAAACTGTTCTTTGCATAATATCATTCAGAGCTAATGTGCTTTCCTTTTAGGAATGGTGAATCGAGAAGTTCTGGAACAAGTGGAACGTGGGTATAGGATGCCTTGTCCACAAGGTTGCCCAGAGTCTCTCCACGAGTTAATGAAACTGTGTTGGAAGAAGGACCCTGATGAGAGACCAACATTTGAGTATATACAGTCTTTCTTGGAGGACTACTTTACTGCTACAGAACCACAGTACCAGCCTGGAGACAATTTATAAGCCAACAGTCTATATAACATGCACAAATCTGCCAAATGTAAAAGACTTGCAAAGAATTCCTGAAGTCTCTGAGGAATCACAGGAAACAAAATCTTCGCTACTTTGCATGCTCTTAATGGCAAACTGGAATTTCATAATGCAGTTGCACAAAACCACTTTTAAAGTGTTATACTCTGATTTACCAATGACATGTTTTTATTTTTTTCCTCTTTCCCAATTTATTTTCAGGGTCCAAAGGAAGCTTATTGAAAACATGGGGCAGAAAAAAATGAGCATTGGTGTGAACAATAGCAGAAAAACCAATGTTTCAAATCCTTTATTCTCCCAGCATTTGCTAATCATTCTACTAATGAGGGAATTGTGTGGAATTAATGGTCTTGGGGTAAGGCCTTTTTAAAGCAGAAGAACTTTGTGGGACCAAGCAATTCTATTCCAGTTCAGTAAAACTCCCTGTGTTTAAAACTGCATGTGTGTGCCCCCACCCCTGTAAAACAAAAGATGGTACAGCTGTATTTGATTTATAGTCTCGATCTTTAAGCTTCCACTTTCATGGACTTAATTAGGGTAGGCAGGTAAAAAGAGAAATTGGAACAGTGAATGAGAAACTTGATCTAAATGGTAGACCTCAATAGTGAGATTAGAGAGCATAATGCACTGTGTTAATACTTGTATTAATATAACTGGAAAGTAGCATGAGAGATTTTTCCTTTTTTCTTTCTGCATAGCTAATTAAGAATAATGAAGGTAACTAGAAAATGAGGTAATATTTTATAAAATTGTGTTGATAAAGTATGATGATATTTGAACTTGAAGCTATGTAATACAATCATGGAGGGAAAGCCTTTAATCTTTTAAGCTCCAATGGAACAGCAAGCTTTTGTATGGGAAGACTACCTGAACAAAGTTCACCAGGAAAGCAAGACCGAAGCTGGTAAATGGCCACCTTTTAGTCCTTTTTCAGACACAGGTTTGGTACTGTTGTATATGGCTTGTAAGTGTTAACGAGGGCGGGTGCCACAAGTGCTTTCTGTCACTAGTTCAGGGATTTGATTGCACTTTTGCTTTTCTTGACTATTAAGACACACACGCAGTTGCTCTTCCCACTTCTGCCCTTCTTACAGAATTATTTAGCTAAAAATAAATGAAAGAAAATGTGAAAATTTAAAAAGTAAAGGGATAAAATATATTTAATATTGTCCAAGTAATGAAATTTGCTGGCATTCAGCCAAGCTGACACTACATCTAGATTTATTTTCTTTGGCTACTGACATATCAAGCAATAATGTCATGTCTTTTACTCAACAATTTGCATGAGGCTGTTGAATTTCTGATCAAGTTTATGTACTTTAATTTTGAAGCACTCTTACGTAGTTACCAGCTTGGAATTCAGATAACCATTGTAAAGCTATCCAACAAATGAATTCAAAAAAGCTGGTAATATAGTTCTGGTACTAAACTTAACATTCATGGGTTTACACTACATTGAATCCAGCTACCAAACAGATCTGTGTAGGAACAGTGCCATCATTTTTCATTTTCCCTCATCATTGCTCATCAACTATACATCTGTGGTTATCAAGTTTTAAAAGGGCTTTCTGTAAGAAAAACAAAAACAAAACAAAAAAACACACACACACACAAAATACTCAAAAAACCCAAAAATATGATGAAATTTTAATTTTTCTAAACATTTTAAAATTAATAACACAATCATATGAGTTTATGTATTAATACAGTCATAACAAAAAATGCCAAAAGTGACACTGGCATTGTATGGATTTTTAATTACTGAATGGAACAGTTCATTGTAATAACACTTGTATAGTAAAGGAATAAAACACTAACTTAATGAACATGTTCATTGTAAATGGTTGTGTATTATAAAACTTCTCCAAAAGAGTTTGTATGTTTATGAAAATCTATTTGTTTCACCTGAAGACCTTGATGTGGTTCTTACCCTAACAGAGTTTAAAATTCACATTCACACTTTTTATATAAATAGTAATAAGTTTAATTATGTAACTAAGTATTTTTATAAAGTATGGCATTGTTGAACTGTTTTGCAGAATTGGTTCAAAATAAATTTCACCTTGATTGCATCTGCTTATTTGAGGTGGGGGAGGGGAGAAGGTGGGAGGGGGACAAAAGCAGAGTAGCCTTCACATTGAGGGGAGAAGGATGGGAATAAAGCATTCATGAGGCTTTTTTTATCCTCTGTAAATTGTACTTCCATACAGGATTGTGAGTTCATTGTCCGTTATTGCTGTTAAACAGAGACATTTTCTAGACCGGTTTACAGGTCCTTGGCAGGAGTGGGTAAGAAAAATTCTGCCTGGGCTTAAAACAAACCCCTATGATGGACAGACAGACGGACTTGGGATTCTTGTGAAAGCAAGTCCAACTTAAACTCTCAGCTGGCAGTCACTGCCAGGCTGTAAGGCAAGCACGTATCCTCCCTCTTGCTTTCTCTGGGATTTGCAGCCACTGTTCACTTCTGTCTAATTTTTCAGGGAATTTTATACATTTGTTCTTGTGATAGCCAGTGTTTTACTCCACCTCATTGAATGTTACCTGTCTCAACGACCAGTACAACTCAAAGTGCAGATCCTGGTATGTATATACAGTGCCACTGTAGGTCAAGGAGCTAGTACTGTTTGAGTTTCAAAAATAACTAACACAGCACTAAAACCATTCTTACAGAACCTACAAACTGCAAGGTTTACTGTATTTTTAGTATTTCCTGTAATGCAATTAATGTTTTACTATTTTTAATGAGAACAATCATGTAATTCCTGGTAATCTGTACTCTTCCCTGTTGTCCATCTGAACCTTGTGATTCCCATTCTGCATGCTAGGCCTGCAGACTGTTTCTGTCATGCATTGTTTCAAGCTGTAGTATTTTAAGAATATTTTCATAGTATTTTTGAGTAAACTTCCAAACATAAACATGTGTATGGTCCTACTATTTAGATAAATTCCTACTTTAGCATAAAGCATTATGAAGAGAAACTTATGTGTTCTTACCCTTGCAACCACTGAGTTGTCATTTCACTAGGCTTGTGAGTAGCCCTTACAACTGAAAAGCAGCCTTGGAAAGGTTTGGAGGGGGTTTTGTTGGGTTTGGTGGGTTATTTTGGTTGGTTTGGGTTATTTTTTTGTTCAAAGAAAGACTTATAGAGTTTACTGATGAGCAGAGACAAGGCAAAATGCTGTCTCGCCCACAGTCATCTACAGTAATGCTTATTCTAAAACACGTTTTCTGCAGCTAGAGTGAGTATAAGTGAGTATGAAGTAAATTTAATGAGCCCCCACTTTTGTTATTTATTTTCAACTGCTCAATAAACTTCTCAATTTTTAAGTTTCCCGTGGAGGTGCTGTAGATGTATTTGTGCCAATGTTCCCCTGACACGACTTGACTTAAAGCTACACAGTGGTGTTGGGTTTAAACCACAGGAGCACTCAGCATAAGCTGAGCAGTACATTGCAAGGAGACTAAAACGCTCACACCTGGCATAAGGAACTTAGAGCTTGATTGGAGTGACTGATTTGGGCACCAGCAGCAGGTCTGGGTGGGTAACTGCCTAAGTCTGGAACTGTGATCCACAGTGCAACTGCACATTGCCTTGTGCAGTAGGTACTTGGGCTCTGTGCAAATGTCTGAAAGTGCAGGTGCCTTCATAGACACATCTTGCTCCCACTTCAGCCTCATTGTAGTACAGGAACAAAACAGCTTTTGACCTTCCAGGCACTGCAGGAGAGTGACTGTCAGTGTGGGGCTGGAAGCATCCCCCCAAGTATACATCCCTGACAGACACCTTCCCAGGGCAGAGTGGGAAGCGTCAGGAGATAGAAATGAGGTGGTTGTATCTATTTTTGATGTAGCCTTGAGCGTAAAACCTGGGTTCTGATCAAGAATCCAGGCTAGCTGGGTGTCAGCTGTGAGAGACTGTTAGGAGGTTGTTTAGAGTTGGAAGGAGAACCCACGGCAGAACTTCACCCTCAGCTGCAGGCTTTAACATCTCCTCAAGGACCAGATTATTTTCTCTGCACTTTTTCCTAGTGGCACTGAGAGAGTGTTAGCTACAGAAACAGCAACAGCTTCCCTGCTTCTTTCTCCCATAGCATGGGGGAGGAGAAGGGGGAGAGTGAGCTACAAGGATGGAGACAAGCAGCTGAGGTACCACACTTCATCACTGGGAAGATGGAAACAGGCTCTGGGGTGTGGCATGGCAGATGTCATATGTTCTTGTCTCTGTCGTATTTTGTAAAGGAGGTAGAAATGCAGGGGTACTGAAGAGCATCTGTTCCCTTGTGCACAGTGGAAATGGAGCAAGGCTAATGCCAAATGCTGCTTCTGTTCTCTCTGGTGGTTCTGGGCAGCTCACCCTGACTGGTTTCTAGCAGAGCCACTTCATATTAACTGGGGAGTCCCAAGCGTATTTCTAAGAATGAACCTTGATCAGCTCTTAGGAAATTTATATATGTGTATATATATATATATATATATGTGTGTGTGTGTGTGTGTGTATATTGAGAGCCTGACCAGAGTTACTGGCCCCTGAATCCCCAATAGACAGCTTATCAGACTCTGGGTGGTAGCTTAGCATTTCATTCCTAGTGAATGTATGTGGATGTAGGATTTTGTGTCAGGTTTCCCTCATCTCCTTGTATGGGTATAGAGTGCCTAGGAACGTCACAGAGTTCAGACATTACCCATGGGACCTATGTTCTTCTCTGGTCCTACTCTTTGAGCTTATTTTCCTTGTTAGCTCTGCATTCAAACTGCATTCTGTAGGTAGTACACTGATTATATTTTTTAACATTCTCTTTAAAGGCACAGTTTTTGTCAAATTGTAACAGCCACTGTTGCTGGGGTATCAAAGTATTTACAGCACTCTATTTTTACAGAATACTGTCCATCTTAATATTTAATTTACTGTAGGCAAGGAGAAATATGTTGGCCATTGTGGTGTTTTTGTTTTGTTCCTAAAAAAGATGGCACAGATACCTAGTTAAACTCAGCAGGGTCTGAGATACAGACTGGAAATCTAAAAGGGAAACCTGAATACGAGCAGTCTTGATTAATTAGTCATGTACCAACTGGAAAGCTGACTGCTGTGAAAGCATTCCTTTCTTTAATCAAAAAGCTACTGTCAGTAGGAGCCCTTCCTTTGTGCCCTGCTGCTAAATTTTTGAGTCTCTAGCTGACGCTGCTGATAAGTACATACTGGGAAATGGATAGATTGCTGCATTTTACCTTTGCCCCTGAAAATCCATCCCAGGCGTGCTAATGATTCACCTTTTTTTCCTGCACATCCACAGATGCCAGCTGCTGGATTCACCATTCATTCAATGCTCCCCTCTCTCCCCCTTTATTCACATTTGGGGCAGCCTTCCAGGGGATAAATGGCTGAACATCCTGTTGATCCTTCTCTTGGCTTCGGTGTTTGGCAGTGCTAGGGGCATATTTGCTCAAGTAAGGAAGGGTAAGGAAGTATTTCTGCTCTTTCAAAAATAAAATATGATAAATCTCAGTTCAGTATGACTCCTATGATAAAAGTACTGCACAGGAAGAGAATATCTAATCATTTGACTGCTTCATCATGAGAACAGTGAGGACTTTGCCCTGCTTCTCTGGCAAATGTAGAAAATGCTACTCAGGGAGATGCTCATGGTGTGCTGTGGAACAAGGAATGACCATGCTAAATTGCAGCCCCTGTTCAATCCTGCCAAGGAGGCCAAGTCAGTCATTCTGTCTTTCTGGAGAGTTCCCAGGAAAAGGTAAGAGTGTTGGTTCACATTCCTAAGAGTGAAAGCTGGTGACTAGATGACTCTAGGTTCATTACATGTCTCTATGCACCTTCCTCTCCTCTCAGTTCTAGCCGGGGTGTTCACAACCAATCAGCTTTTATTTCTCCATCATGGCTGTGCAGTGATAGCATGGACACATATGAGAATTCACAGGTTAGTGTTTTTTCTTTTTTAAGTGGAGGATGCCTGGTGAATTAAGCAGCTTTATAAGAGCAAGGTCAGATCTATACCCCTTTCACTGGAGTTTTGATTTTGTTCTGTATCACCCTCTTCATTTCTGGAATGACTCTGTCTTTCAAAGTGGATAATGACTACCACAAATGTATATTATTTCCATTGTGCTAAAGGACTAGAAGTACAATAGAAACAATTTCCATATTTACATTTTAGTCTAGTGTTACTTGTTAAAGTGACTGCATCAAAATCTGTCCATTTCATTTTCTTGACATCTTTATCAAAGAACTGCTGTTTGAAAGGAGAGGATTTTTTTTTTTCCACATGGAACTGAAGTTCGATCAATTGCTTCAGTGAGTTAAAGGTTATAATGAGCAGATTACAAGTAGGCTAAATATGAGCTCTGGCGCCATTGTCATTAGAATGGCCCCAGCCTTTTCAGACTGCTACTGAGTGTTCTGAAGAGTAAAGCAATAGACATGCCCCTGATTTCAATTGATCAATAAAGTAGGAAGGAATTACTCTTTTTGCTACCTGGGGATGGCAAAGAGCATTCAGGAGGATAGTGGGATACACATCCACTATGACAGGTCAGCCTATCTTGTGGAAATTCTCTTGGTCTACTAATGAAATAGCCTAGGCTTCATTTGTTCTTTGTTTCAAGACAGAGAGTTATGCCAGGCAATAAACAGAAATCTACTGATGGGCAGGGGTTTCCAAGGCATTCACCATGTTGCCCAACAACCCTTATTGCCTAATACATAGCATTTCTCACACACTCTCAAACAAATGAGATCAGTGTCATTATCTCTGTCATTATCCTTTATTAAGGGGAGAAAGGGTGTTTTGACTCATCCAGGGTCAAGTTGAAGACCGTGATCAAGCAGCAGCCAGAATCTAGCATTTGGTACATTGAACATTTCCTTTCAGATGGACAACTTTTAGCATCACCCACCAAACTTGACCCTGGTCTTGAGCTTGGAGAAGAAAAGCTGCAGTAATTTCCCATTATTGCTCACAATGGACACCTGAGCTACTCAAAAAAAAAAAAAAAAAAGGGGGGAGAGAAACTTGTATAAAACCTATAAAACCTGTGGGTCCTGCACAGCAATTTGGCTGCCACAAAGCCACTGTACCAATTACATCATGCAGACAGCATGGTGCATGGATCTCTAGCCTGAGGCTCACCCAGGAGACCCTGGGATGCAGCTAACCATCTTTCAGACAGCCCACATGCGGATGAGTGCTGGATCTTGGCCTCTGAGAGCACCAGTGAGTGTCAATGGGATCTGCCTTCCCAGGTCACTGAGCTGCCACATCTCAGACACATGGCCAGGGGGGCAGGAGGTAGTTTGGACAGGACACAGCTTCTGTGGCTGTTCCACAAGCACTGCCCATTGACGAGTTCCCCTGTGGATCTCATTGTTCCCTTCTTGTACCTCAATGCAGGTTCCAGACATCACCGACTTGCAGCAGTGCCTTTTCTAGACTGTAGGATGAGCACTTCCTTCTGTGCCATTCCAGTCTGTTTCACTGACACTGTGAATATGTAAAACCCTCTAAGCACTCAGCTGAACACCCACAAAACCTCTGACTTGATGATATCATGCCTTTTCCTCCTTTGACCTACCTTTGCAATTGTTTCTCACAGAAATGTCTCATTTGAGTTTGTTTTTTTATTCACTTAGAATCTGACAAGTACCTACTCAGTTATTTTAAGCTTCTTTAGGAACAAACCATTATCTTTTTATGCCTGAGATTGGAGTCTGTCTATCACCTGGTTTGTTATAAGATGCTGAAAACCCTTCCCATCATCATGGGTGAAATGTGCGTAGTACAACCTGCCTAGATACATAAATGACCTCAGGCACTGTAGTACATGATTCATCACCTCCAAGGAAAGTGGGATGGGATGTTGTTCCCATAATGCAGGTGGGAACAGCAGAGGAGCTGAGACACAGGCAAGAAAAATGTCTTAGCCAGAATCACACAAATGATTTCTCACAAAACTGTTTCAGGGTTACTAATGTCTCAAGCAAATACCCTAAGCTGGGGAGCATTCACAGAACTGGAATCACTGCCTCTTAACTCTCAGGACTGTTTATTCCATGCTGCTGAAGAAAATGATGGTTGGCACAAGGCTTATGCTCTGTCTGTCCTTTCTCTGACACTGCAGTTTGCTGAAGATTGACATGTGGTTTACCCTGGCAAAAACCTTTGCTTGGAATAAATGTTGATATTGAGTACTGGTATGTGGGACTGGAAAAAAACAATTCCAATGGTGCAGTCCTTAGTCTTGGGGACTTGAAACAGCTGGAGTATACAGCTGCCATTACCTCACTGCCAGAAACAGAATGCCTTATGAGGAAATGAGAACTTGAATGTGACTGCAAATACCAAAACAACTCAGGGAGATGCTGCAGTGGCTGGAAAGAGATGGTGTGTAAAGGCTGTCTAATTTGGAGAAATGCTGTTTTCCTCACAGGATAAGGGGATCTGATTGTTTCTGTCCTCTTGACGGTGTTTTGGACTGCTAGTCCAGGGTGGCTGTTTTCTTCCTCTGTGGAGTGGGAATTGATAAAGAATTACTTTCATCCTGAAAGCCCTTTGTGATTATTAATTTTCTTGAGGAAGGGGTAAGCATCTGGAAACAGGAAGTATGAAACATGGCCACCCAACTAAACTGACAGTGGCCACCCAGGTCTGGGCGCAAAGTGAATGGTTCCATGCTGTTACTTCAAATTCACAGACTGCCTGAAAAGGTTAATTCTCAAAGTACCAGCTGAGGAAAGGGCCCACAGTCCTTCTGTTGTAGGCATTTGGATGTAATGAGGCAGTAAATTTGGCTATGCTTGGCAGTCATATGTGCTGTCAAGGCTTTCTTTATGCGTGTGGTCAATAGAGACATGGGAGAAATTGTCAACAACTTTGAAGGCTTCTCTGCAGAGCTTACCAGCAGCAGGCGACTCTGCTGTAAAATACATTTCAGGGTGCTGTTGTGAAAAGGATAGTAACAAACATGTAAGTTGTGAATTTTCACAAAATACTTCCATTTGCATTCTTCGAAACAGGGAACACGTGTGATTCTCAGACAAGTCAGTGTGAAAGTGACCAGTCAGAATTCCAGGGGAGTATTTGATGCAAGTTGCACATTTCTGCACCATTTTTTTTTTTTTGGTAATTTTTAACCAATATGAATTGGTTTTGGTTTTGGTTTTTTGCTGTTGTTTTTTTCTTTTTTTTCCCCAGTATCAGTGACTTTTCCCCTTGCTGTGTTATCAACAGTGCAGTCTTTTAAACCATGGGGAACAAAGTATCATTTAAAAGAAGCTGAGACATCCATGAGTATCAAACCACTGTGGATGACACTGAGGGGTCTACTTTTTTTTACTCACTAGATTGGACCAGAGAAGGGCAGTGTCCACTTGGCTATAGCTGCTGTCCTGAAAGCTCTGTGGGCCAAACAAGAGGGAAAGGTGATGCCCAGGGGACCTCAATGGAAGAATGCTCATTGACTCAGAGAGATTCCCTGCTCCTGGTTGTCCTCATTTGCATATGGTCTTGATTTTGACATAATCTATACACATGATTGGCTTTAAAGTACCAAATAAAATATAGCCATGGCTGAGTTCTTGGAGACTCTGCCCATGTTTAATTTTTGCAGGATAGAAAATTGTAGCCACTGCACAGTGCTTAGTGGTGGGATTGGTCAGAACATTACAGAGAAGTTTTTGTGGAACTCTGGCATTTCTGAAAGAAAATATTTTTGCCAAATCCTGTTTCTTCATATACCCTTCTCTTGACTTCATCTTTCTTGCTCACATATTTTAATCTGAGATTTTCACCTTTTAGCTGCTTTCCCACTGAATATGCTGTTGATCTGGGATTCAGATCTTGCATACCTAATATGTTACTATTTATTAAAAATGGCCTTTTTAGGCAGTGATGTGAGGAGCCATAAAGACAGCCTGGTTAGAAAGGAAAATTAGTGAACAAAAGATAATGTCTGCACAAAAAAAAACCCTGACACAGAAAGGGCTGCTTGGAACTGTGAGCCTGGGTATCAGCCCTGTGAACTACAGAAAAACATCCTTGAAAAGGGCAGCTGGCCTCTTTGAAGTGCAGCCCAGGCACTTAGAAACCAGAAACATACACAGATACCACTGATAAGCACCAAACAAGGAGACTGTAACAACAATTTGTCATGTGAAGGTGGAAAACAATCTGAAAAAAAGAAAAAATATAGCTTTTTTAGCCAGAGACACCTGGCTAAAAGAGTCTGTGATATGGATCATTTTGGAAATGGGACTCTACCAGCTCTCTTACTGTCTAGGTCTGTCCTCCTCTGTTTCAAGAAGGGTTGGTCCCCCAGGTTGTTCCCACTTTTTGAGATGCTGTTGCAGCTTTTGAAATCTGGCTATTTCATTTCGTATCAATAGCACAAATATTAATACAAGTAATCATAAAAATATCTGCTGTTATATCATTGATAAATTTGCTTCATTCATGATAAACAGTAATTTAAAATAGTATATAACTGCTTGGCTGCTGCTGTCATTGGTTGTACCACAGTACTGATTCATGTTATTATTAATTGATACTATTGATTTTGACGAACATATATTATTTGAACATATATATTATTGATGGCAGATACTAATTTGTAATAACTTGATACCTATTCATTCATAATCATTTTATTAACCACAGATATGTTTTCTAGTGGCAGTTTTTGTGATATTTGTGGTAATCTGTCATAAATTAAAGAAATATAGCAGGCAAAGCTTTCACGTCTTTGTGTGTTACAGATTCCCACAAATGTACAGTAATTATCTCTCCACACCTTTTTAAATAATCACTCTACCAATACTGCTTCCATAATGAAACCAGGTTAAAAAGGATGCTTAATCCTTAATGATTTTCAGGAGAAAGTGGCAAATGTTCTTTCTTAGTGTTGAGAACCACTTTGCTTTGGTGTCAGGAATTAATTTTGCATGCCAAATGTAAATGTTGTTTGCATTTTGTGACACTTCATCATAAAGAAAAAAGCATCCATGTGTTACAGCATCACTGTGGGTCAAGCTATTTAATTTGCTTTGTTTTCTAGTTTATGTGAAAGTTACAGGTCAACATGGTCAGAAAGTGTAAAGGAACTGGGCCCTATTAGAAGAGTACATGTTTTAGCTGGTGTCCAAACTAAAGTGGTCTCACAGCTCATTTCAGACAGAAGCTGTGTCACTGGCAGGGAGTGTTGCTTTCTGCCCAGAGAAGCCCTTCCCTCCCAACACACCCTCTTCAGTGTCTGCTCTCAAGCAGAGATGCAAACCAGCCCCTCTCTCTCCTGGGGAAGCTCTCCAGCTTGTCTTTGCCTCCTCTCACATCACAGCTGGCAGAGGGGACTGATGTCTACAGCTATAGGAAGCTGTGCATTTGAAGAAAGTGCTTTAATCTATAGGTGTTTCTTTAGGGTTTGGACAAGAAGCTGCTTTTCTTTAAGTCTGGATAACTGAGAGTTTGTTTTAGTTTTTCTAATGGCTTTTTTCACAAAAACAACTCCTTACTGAAAACTACAAAGTCAGTAATTTAATTGCCTGTGCTACCATTGTCTGCTAGTAAAACCTTGGCCTCCATGAGTTGATCTGTTTGCTGAAGCGATCATTCATTTTGGGGGGAATTCCCTTCAGTATTAAAAGATTCTGTTCTAAAATAACTTGGTATTTCCTTTCTGAGAGCAGGAGGTATGAGAATAGGGGTGCTTCTCATATTTTGATTTGACAGCTAGAATAGGGTGACTTGGCTTTCCTGTTTAATCTTTTACTCCTGCTTGGATAGAGTTTTAAAAGAAGCTGAAAAGGGCTTATTATCAACTACTCACAGCCATGAAATTAGGCAAACACACATTTGGCAGTGCAACACAAGCTCATGAGGGAAGGGGGTGTGAAGGATTAGAATATCTGCTGTTTCCACTCCCTGCTTTCTTCAGAAAAATGGGGAAAAGATTGACAGCCATTCCTCAACTGACTAGCATTACTTAATCTTTTTTTCATCATACTGTTTTATCGTGATATGGAGTTTTTTTATTTTATATGTTATGCTTGAAGCAGGCTGCCAAAAGCATTTGCTATTCTGCATGGAATAGAGATACATTACTGGTGTGCTACCAGAAAAGGAAGTTTGTGGTAAGTCATCTTTCCTTCAAAGCTGGAGTTTTGGTACCCTCCATTTTCCTAATCCTGGACTCGTCTCATCAGTTTTGATGTGAGTAACTCTGTCAGGAACACACCATCAGCCTGTGAGACTGCCAGGCTAGAGGAACAATGGTAATGAAATCTGGAGTGTGAGGAGAATTTGATCCAGGTCAGTATCATTTGATATTCATCCTTGTTCCCCTACAGAAATACTCCAAAATGGTCTCCTTGGCAAAAAAGAAAGGTCTGAGCTTAAATACCTCTGTATCTGATGAAAACAGTTATTTTGCATCTCTTAGAGAGTGAGAAGGGGACTATGGGAGACGAAGCCTGTTGTTTGCTGGCATCTTCTTGTGTGTCCCAGGAGTGCAAGGTCAAACATCAGCTTTGTGCCACATTGATGATGTTTTGCCATGTAACTTTTTTCACTGGGTTAGCAAGGAGCTTGTGCTGATATCTGCTTCTTCCAAGAATTTATCTGTTTTGCAGTTCTCTTGCAATAAAATTGCTAGGGAGAAGAGGGAAGGGCTTATTTGGCCAAACTGATCTATTTGGTTAAAAATTCCAGGGTTTTTTGAGAAATAAAGAAGTAAAAACATCTCCAATCCTTCAATTTTCCCAAATAACATTCTTTGATGCATTATTTAACAAAACAATATGCTGTTGACTAAAACACAGCCTGACTTGTAATTATTCTTATCTGCTTCAGAACAGAAGATGTTAGAGTATGGATATCTGGCTTATTCAGGATCCTATTCCTGGCTGGGTTACTCAGAGCAGCAGTTAAAACAGGTTTGAATGTTCAACTTTATAGCCGTAAGATTTTAAATAGTATGTGAAGTGGGAAATGCTAACAGATGATGATCAGTTCTCACTGCTTGCTCCTAAACACTTAGAAGTTTCACTGGACTGACTGAAAATGTGTCATTGTAGATCCATTTGGGGAGGTAAAAAAGTAGGCTTAATACCATTTCAGTAATTTTCCCAGTTAAGCAGAGTGTTTATGAATGAAGATATATCCATGGAACTAACATAGAAATGGAAATTTCTTTGTTGGTATATTCTGTGTAACTGTGAGTTTGCACGGGTACAGCTGTTGTTGAGTTATGCAAGGGGCTTATGCTCACAGGAATTCTCAGGGAAGGGCTATGAATTAACCAAAAGTATGATCATTAAGAGTGTTAATAAAAGTACATAAAATCTGTGCTTAGATAGCTACATTGAGAAGCACAGTACCCTTAACCTGTGGTAACTTCATGGATAAGAAATGAGGATGTCTTCTTCAGAGTCAACATGAACCTCAAAATTTGATAAATGCTGGTTTAATCTAGAAATTCTGGTTGCCATTACCTTGAGAGATACTCTGGAACTGTCAGTAGCAGAGGGCCCTTGGCTTCCTTCATAAACAGCATCCCTATTGCCAGAGAGAGCTGCATGTGCTTGACTTTCTGTCTCTTTATTAGTGTCAGATCAAATGAATACAGCTGGTAATTTTATTTCAGAAAATATACACTTTGGTACACTTAGAAATAGTTGCAAAGTCATGGGATGTTCATACCTGGATTAGAAAAATTTATTATTTGTTACAGTTAGCTGGGTTGAGGAGTTTGGTCCAGCTGCATGTTACTGATATACCTCATCTCATTTTCTGATGGTTTCTTCTAGCTACTTTTGAGGAAGAAATAAAAAGCTTATTCTAATTACCTGTAAGTTAATATTATTCTAGATGCAGCGTGGTGGAGTTATTTGGAGATGTATAATTAATTGATCCAACTTTGCTTGCAGTTGCACACACAGGCCTTGAGAGAAGGCTGGATAATGTAGAGTAAATGCTTGAATTGGGTGTTATACTTCTGTGGTTTATGCTTTGAAAGGACAAACTGGGCTTAGTCCAGCTCTTGCAGGTCTGTGATATGGGCAGTGATGACTCTGCTTCTGTATCTCTCCCAGACACTCCCCCCTTCCACTACTGCATGATGCTGCATTGCAGGAGGACAGGAATGGTGTGGGAAAGCTGAGGGCTGATCACAAGTGAAGACAAACCTGTTTCCATTGACTTATAAAATGCCATCGCTGTTTTATTTTCAGAGTAGGATGAAGCTTACTCACAAGGGAGGAGAAGTAACAAGGAAGATCTTTCTGTAAGACAGTGATGCTAAAATTGTAAAATCTAGTTTAAAATTCCAGTTTATGGCCCCATTAATCGTTCAGGAATCATTCATCTATTTCATGTTCCAAGTATGCATATATATTCAAAGTAAAATTGAGTGCTTATCTACAGGATGATATTTACAGACTGAGATCTATAAAAGAAATGATTGGCCAGACAAAATAACTGTGAATATCACTTTTTGCTACTATACTATGTTATTTTCTATGTAAAACCACTAGATGAAATATCTCTTACATGCATTTATTGACAAATATTGGTTTTTTCCTTCTCCAAATCCTGAATAATGATACCAAAAAATGTTGATATATTTCAGTGAACAGCAGTATTGGATATGACTGAAGTAGATGAACTTTATCCTAAGAACTTTATCCTGCATTTCTGTGCCAGAAATTCGAGTCTGTAGGGGAACCCCACTACCAGGACTGTCTTCTAGAAGATTTAAAGTGACTTTTATATCCAAGGAGGCTTCCAGAGCAAAGCCTGTTAATAATTTTTAACGGATATTTGGCCAAAAATAAGCTGGAAAAGAAGTTATTCAAACTCATGTATTTGAGTGAAAATGAAAAAGTAGGTGGAAGTCACTCATTTTTATTTTGAAATGTTACTCTGTTGACAGCTATGGGTCAGATTCTTTGCCCCATACGTTCACTGACACACCACAGCTGCTGACCTAATCCGGGTGCTGCAGTGCAGCACAAAGCTTTCATGGAATGCCATAAATCATGGAATGCTGAACCAGGAACTGTCTCAATATAGGATGGCAAGGATCTGAAGAGCCTGCAGAGGAATTATGATGTAATTTTCAGATGATTCATTTTTTATAGAAAGAAAAATTCTCCCCTGTGTGGGAGAGAAATGCTGCTTCAAAAACCCATCTTATTTAAACTACTGCACTTTTTTTTTTTTTTTGTCAAGAAGCTTTTCTGCTGAAAATTTCAGGCAGCCATGTCCCTGTTTTAGGATGCTTTACTTAAGTATGTGCTGCCAAAGATATACTCATTCCCACAGAAGACTGCTCTACTTCCTACAGGTCCTGATCTGCTTAGTTTGAACCTAGTCTGGATTTTGACATAGTCATTGCAACTCTGCATAAGTACAGCCAAAAATATAATACAGAAAGAACAGCAATTCCAACTTTTCATTTGCTTTCTATTTCCCGAATTTCTATCACTTCATAAAAATTCTGCAATTTGACAGGAAATACAACTCTCTAGAAACCTTCACTGTATTTGATTCTTATTTTTCTTATCCCAGACGCTGAATGCAAAGCAAAAAATGGGAAATGGAGGAAGCAATAGAGTGGGTCACTGAACCAGTTGAGTTTAAACCCTCACGTATTAAGGAGCCAACTTTTCCAGATGAGTATATGCACATCCAGATGGAACATGTAGCTGTTTCAAAGCTTGGAGGTTTAATATTTTATTTCAATAATACTACAGTGACTCCAGTCAGTACTGATGTAATGTTGATACTGTTCCTTCACATATTCAGGGTTCAATTTGAACTAGTGATTCAGAATACTTTTTTGCTACAGGATCTTGATATATATTCTGCGCCTGTATTCCCTTAAGTTTAAATAAATAGTTTCTTTCTAAAAAAATATGTAAAAGGACTGCAATGCTTGCCTAACGAAGGCAGCCAACATTTAGCATGAAATGGGAATGGACTTTTTTTTTAATGTGTAGTTTCCAGTGAAATAGGAAGTTTGGTTCAGAATTTGTGTTCCCAACATTCTATACTTAGCAGCACTGTTAAAACCCCAGATGTACTGTATATGCATTTCTTTACTGCTCCACACACCCTGTTACATTATTCTTTACATTGCTTGTGGACAAAAGAAAGCAGGAAAAAATCAATAAAAAGCTTTATCATGTGTGTTACATTTTCTATAAAACACATAGAAAAGAATGTGCTGTTATTCCATCCTTTGTGCTACTGAGCAACTCCACTGGGAAATCAGAAAGCCAGAAGCAAGTCTTGAATGTTTGTTATATCCTTGCAAGCCTTAACAGTGCTAGGAATTGGTGCAGCAACCAAAGAACATGTGAGTATATGTACAACTGCTTTGGGCTTTTTCCTAATTACTGTTTGTTTAATGAATCTACTGCATAACCTTTGGAGCAGGAGCCAAAATTCCTTTACATGAAGTTAAACCCTAAAGCTGAAAATTACTTGGTGTCTATTTCAGCTATTCCCTACCAAGGTTGCCTCTCTTCACCTAATCTCCTTGGTTCATTCTTTCCACATGTAATTTCCATAAACAACCTGGAAATATCTGATTTCTTTTTCACTACTATTGTTATGAAAGTAATTGCTAGAATTTAATATTCCTACATCAGTGAGAAGTATGAAAGAATGCATCCTTTTACCCATATGAAGGGTAAAACAAGATACAGAGATGAAGTCCATGCTGCTCTGTGGAGCTCACTGCAGGTCCATGAGACAGCCTGGATAACATCTGTGCAGACAGTGCAGGATGGGCAGTGTGGTCTGTACAGCACTGATGAGGCTGATAACCCCTGTAGCCCAAGGATGATTATCCAGCTCCCATTTTCATTTTGCTCTGTGGGTTTGGAGCTTCAGCCAGTGTTTCACTCAGCACAGCAGTGCATGTGTAGACATGACCCTGCAGTGGCTACATGAAGGAGTGGGGTTTAGAGGGGAGAGGTTCCAGGCTCCTCTAATTGTACCAGCTCTATTTGTGCTGCCCTAATTCAGCTGTAATATCAAAATTCCAGGAAATCATGCTGTTAGCAAGCATGCCTCTCAGTGGCACCAATGGCACTGCCAGGGGTGTGGGCAGGCTGGGCAGCCAGGACCATGACTGGCAGGGAACAGCCAGAACTGAGACAGCTACCAGACAAGGTTATGGTGCCAAGAGAGCTGTGAGGGCAAGGTGTGTCCCAGTGACAGGGACTGATAAATCCTCTACCCATCTCCCCAGGGCACTTTGGCTAGCTCAGATCCTTGAGAGACTTTGGAGGGATATATCAGGGACAAGACAAAAGATCCAAAGGAGGCTCTTACTCTAGGAATGTTCCAAGGCTTTAATCTTGAAGGGTTCCAGGAGAGAGACAGAGAGAACAAGGAAGAACAGGGCCTTATATAATCTTATACACAGAAAAGGCTGGAACCCAGCCAATAGGGCCAAGAAAGGAAGGAGGGGTCAGAACACATGGCCACAGGCTCCAGGGGCCCTGGGGAAAAAAAAAAAACAAAAAACAAAAAACATTCCCCAGAGAAAACACAACAAGGGACCAGGGTCAGGCAGAGCCCAGGGACTGCCGGCCCATCCATGGGGATGAAGCCAGGCCCAGGTCAAGCAGGGCTCAGCCCGTGGTGCAGGGTGTGGATCAGGGAGGGCCATGGCTCTGCACAGCTGCAATCACACCTGGGGCTGCTCAGGTGGGGACGGGGCATGTCCTGAGCTGAGATGGGGCTGAGGGCAGAGTTGGTGAGGGAGGGCAGCAGGGCTACTCCTGCCCTCAGTGCCCTGCCTGGAGCTCCCTCCAGGACAGATGTGCCCTCTCAACCAACAGAGAAATGGGCTCTGATGGGATTTGCTGAATGAGGACTTAGTGGCTGTGGGCTGTCTTTCCAAGAAATCACTAGGTGTGAGGCCCTGCTCTCCTGGAGATGACTGAACACCTGCCTGCCCATGGGAAACAGGGAATTCATTCCTTGTTTTGCTTTGTTTGTGTACACAGCTTTTGCTTTCCCCTTTAAATGGTCTATATCTCAAACCATGAATATTCCAGCTTTTCCCCTTCCAGTTCCACCCCCGGTCCCGATGGTGGGCGAATGAGCAATCGGCTGCTTGGGGCTGGCTGGGGTTAAACCATGACAGAGGGTCAGAGCCCAGAGCTGGGTTTGTAGGGCAAGGTCTTGTGCAGCTGCAGGCCTGGCTCTGCACTGCTGGCTTAGGGCTTGAGGCAGCCTGAGATACCTGGCAGGCAGGATGCCATGGAGACCTGCTGCTCCCAAGAATTGGAGCCTCATGGACGGAGCAGGGCAGAGTCCTCCCAGCCAGGCTTGTCCCACCTCCATTCAGGAGCAGGGCTGGCAGGGGGCAGTGAGGTGGCCTCAAGCCCTGGGCACCTCCCTGGGACTGGGGGTGAGCAGAGGTCAGGAGTGAGGAGAGCCACGGTCAGACATGGCCTGGGGTGTGTCCAGCCAGGATGGGGTGTTGTTCCATGGCCAGACACGTCCACAGCTGTAGCACAGCTGGAGGCAGGTACACCTGCCATGCAAGCCAAGCAGAAACCAAGGCCCGTGGGCAGAAGGTGTGAGCCCAGGTGAGACTGGTCATGGTGAGCTCTGTCCGTGCACTCGCTCTGGCCTTAGGAGGAATTTGTCTGGTATGTTTGCAGCTATTTTAAAAGGCTGAAACCTGTCCTTTCCCCCAAGGAAACTCATTGCTAGCATTAGTAGTAAGTTCCTGCCATCAGCTATATTTAAATACTTTTTGTATGAAATGTTTTTAATGAGTTCAAAGACCAGAACTAACTCCCAGATGTATCATAAACAGGGAGGTGTCAGCAGACAGGCTGATATTTTTTTGAATACCAGTCTCCAGATTAAAGTAAATTGGTTTTTATTGCATCCATTTTTTGCCCAGTATTGACACTAAATCTAGAGAGCCAAAAAATGTGAATTAACAAATTCTCAGTGCTCCGCAGCAACTGGAAAGAACAGTGATGACATTAGCATAATTTCTCTGCTGCCAGTTTGTCATGCCAAGCCCTGCTATAAACATTTACTTGTACACTCTCAGCTGTTGTCTGCCAGTAGATAGGACATTTTATTTGCAAGGGAGGGTGTTTTATAATGACTGTCTAGTAGTATGGGTTTGAATTACCCATTAGTATAGCCTTGCTTCACAAATTAAAGGCCAGTCCTGAATTTTGGCTTTACTGGATGTTTTATATAACTTTTCTCTTCTTTTCACCAGAGCATCTGAGAACCACATAAACATTTAACGTATTTATTCACAGAAATCCCATGTGAATAACGGGAATACAATTATTTGTACTCGAAACAAGGGAAATTAATGAGGCTTGAACTCACAAAACAACTTAGTCAAGCTCCAGACAGGAAATCTGTAGCACAGCTAGAAATTGAATCCTGATTCTTATCCAAGTGTATCTCAGCTACAAGGCTATCTCTCATCTGGCTGGACTGGTCTCCAAGAGGAAAAACTATTTCCTACAGCAGAATCACTGCTATTTTCACTTTAGCTGCCTCAAAATGGGAATAGCTGTTCGCTCACATTGGCAAGCACATCCCAAAGCTGTGTAGTCCCAAGCAAGTCCTGTCTCCACAGTGTCCCCAGTTCCTGCCTGTGGATACAGTTAGGTGACCAGAGGGGAGAGAGTTGGCTCCCGAAGCAGCCTAAACACTAAAAAGATTTTGAGGGAGTGTGTGAGGCAATAATCTGGCAGAGCTGCCCAGTCAGTTTGCGTGAGCATTTCTTAACAGTCTCTGTACAAACTCAGTGTGCCTTTGTGCACCTTAAACCCAAGTCCATGGCCTGGAATGGAGCAGCCACTTTCACTTGGCATTTTCACATCACTTTCACTTATGAGATTCAACATCCAGTTAAGTGGCAGTAATTTCCAAACTCAGTCCAGTACAACTATGCCCTTTGGCACACATTGATTTTTATTCAGTGCACCTCAGTTCATTGTGTCAGGTGTAATGTTCTTGACATTACAAGTATAAGCTGATTTTTAATACTGCCAACATCCTTGAAGTTCATCCAAATTCTCATGTGATCTCTCATCTAAATTTAAATAATTTGGATTTACAGAGACACACACAGGAGGGACACTCTACAAATCCTTTTATATGAGTTACCAGCAGCTCTTATAATATGTTAATTTGGGACTCTCCAGGTCTTAACTTTCCATTTTTTTCCTTTGCACAGTCACAACAGAGTGATATTTAAACATCTTCTACAAGCCAAGGCCTTGAGTTGTCTCCAAATTGATAGCTGCAGGCTGCAAAGTGTGAATGAAAATTTGTCTGTGCTGCTGATGGCCAAAAAGCTCCAGAGAAAGGCTCTGCAAAATGCAGCAGCAATGAGAAAATCTTTCTCTCCCCATCCTTCAGAGCAGTCTGATTGGTTTCTTCAGCTGTCATGATTGTGATTTCTGAGCATAAGCTTGCATGCATTGCTGTAATTTTTGTTGTTTCATGTCATGCACTGAAAGGCTTTGGATATCTTAGTGTGGCAATCATCTCCAGTATGGATTTGGGGGGTTCTGTCAATTAGTCCAGCACCTGGTAATGTCTGATCATATCCAAGTATCTGAAATGCTTGAAAACAAGTTAGTTATATTTTAAAAATCCAGTAACAATTGACTATGGTGATTGTTCTCTTTTTTCCTTAATAACCATGTTGCTACATGGTGGTTGCAGCATGTATTTGTGTTGTTACCCCACAAGCTCATCTTCCTGTGGGCTGCAAAGGGAAGTTGGAAGGGTGGACTAAACTTCAAGCAAGTGACTGTGAACTGTTTGTGGTTTTAATAAAGGCACATGGGCTGCATTCCATGTTCAGACACTTGACAGGTGCCAGTCACTATGGTGACAAACTCACCAAGTCAGGCTCATTAGAAGATTTGATTTTGATGGCTGATCAGATGGATGTTTGTCTCAAAAATTCAGCAGTGCTTTCTCTTCTGACCCTTCACCTGTCATAATCAGATAACTATTATTCTCTGCGGTACTGCAGTAAAGCAAATTTTGCAACACATCATAACATGTCAGAAATAGTATAGATTACAAAACTCATCTAAGAAGGTGGAATGTAAAAGTTGATATTTGACCAAAGTGGTAAGAAATTTCACGGATATCTCCGAGTTGTTGAATGGTGATTGGAAAGTGGAGAAATGATACAAGGATGCATCTCTTGAAAAGTATCAAGCACTGTCCCATGTTTTATCTAAAACACTGCTTTGAATATGGCCTGCAGTCATAGTAGTCATTTTTGAAGCATGAACAGTGCTCACAGTTTGCAAATCAAAATTCCTTGAGTATCTCCTGTTTAACTCTATATATCAAAATTCTTCAAATATTTGTATTTTTGTATGAAAGCTCCCAGAAGTCTCATACCTATGAATTTTAAAATGTATTTTTACTTCTACTCACATTAAAGTGTGCTGTTGTAATGCTTTTCACACCTTTCTGACCTTTTGAGCACCATAAACCTTCTTGGTCTTCAAGGTACAAGCTTCACTTCAACTGCTATCAGTAGTAAATTGTGCTGATAAACAGTAAAGTTGTAACTAATTCCTATACTAATAACTAGGAGCTCTTCTAGAGCTAGAGAGACTGGTCTGCTTAAGTATGCTATGTAAGTATGTCCCTACACCTAACTCCTCTGTAATTTATGAAGTAAATGATTCCCATTCTGAATTCTTCTCTTGACCAGGTATTCCTCTCCTGAATAACCACTGAGACTGCTAATTCCCACTAGTAAAGCCCTGAGGCCAACCTTATTTCACATCCTCTCTGGCTACACTTGCTAAAATGTCCTGCAGAATCCACCTTATCTGCAGTGTTACGTAAAGTGGTTCCCAGCAAAAGGAACTTTACTTGCTAAGTGTAGGCAGAACTGTTAAGTGAATGTGCAGCTTAATCTGTTTCCTTGTACTTTAGAGGACTGTAGGAACACTCAACAAACTTTAACTTATGAAAGTATGCACACGGTAAGAAGTGGCTGACAATCTTCAGCTGGGACATACCATTAATGAAAAGGTAACACCTGGACCATCTGAACTAGGGGACTTTAGAATATCAGACTAGCAGAGCTGAGATGAAGTTTATTAGGAGCACGCGACAAAGCTCTCAGATGTGGTAACAAGAACCCTGCTACTACCTGTGAGTTCAGTAGTTTGAGAGAAGACCCAAGTGTGCTCAGCTACAAGCTGGCCACTGAGTGCCCCTTTAATACAGCCTCAGAAAAGGATGAGGTTTGACCATTCCAAGCTTCTCACAGGATCTAAGCCGAAAGAGGACATAGTCTGATCATCTCTCTTCAAGAATGATGAACTATATTAAGAACCTTTCCAATAAGCAGTGGTCTCTTTACATTTGGTGTGCTTACAACAGGCAGAGGGTATTTTGTGCAATCTTCTTGTGTTGGGCTAAAGGTCAGGAAAAGAGAACTTTTCGTGCTACAAAAAAATTACTCTGAATATCAGTAATCAGTATAAGAAAAATCGGCATGACATACGCAAATAATTTTTATACAAAATATGTTTTTCAAAGTCATGATCAGTTTGGTTTAAGAAAGATTCAATGGTCCTCTTATGCAGGTCTCTGAATGAAAGCACACTGATTACTAAATTCTTAGAATTATCTGAAATGGTACACTTTTCCAATATTTACCACTTTACTGACATTAAAATTTAATTTAGAAAATTACTTTGCCTTTTTCCATATGTTCAAATATGCATTGCATATCCTGTGTCTGAATATTAACCACATATCTATTCACAATTAAATTCCTGAAGACAAATTTTACACGTTACTGCAGAAGTTACAAGGAGACTTGAAAGCTGAATTCTGCTAGAATTTAATTAATGAACTCCATTCCTAAAAATATTATGATCTCTAGGTTTTACTGCTTCGGGCTGCAAAATTAGTCCATATGTTTGTGGGATCTGGTTTTAAATGGTGACAGACAGCTGATTACTAATATTATCTGGTAATCTGTTAACTCCAACTCTCTTTGATTTATATCAAATTAATAATTCATGTAGGTTTGGAGAATAAAAAAAAAAATTTGCTGCTACAGAGACATTATGCCAAGATTGCATTTCCCACAATGTTACATTAAAATCTTTTGCCTTCCTGATGGTTCATCTGTGAAGATCATGGGAAGTTTGTTTTTCCTTGCCAGATGTTCCTCTCCAAGACACTTTGCTTTCCAACCCTTTTTTACTACTAACTATAAAAAAAACCCAGACCAGAATTAAAAATGCATTATGCCTTCCAGAAGATTTTTTTTAAAAAAAGCTTTATTAAACATACACTCTTTAGAACATATTTAACAATTTCTCCCACCTTGAAGGAATCCTCTATCACACATACAAGTTCTTATTTCCAGTAAACAACCAAATCAAGCAGGTAAGCCTGTGCTACTCACACCCAGTAACTGACTGGTAACAGAAATGGCCACTGGTAACTGGAACAGCCTGTAGAAAAATAGCTCTCTAACAACTTAAAACTGGGTTAACATCTGCATGGCATATCAGGAATAATCATCTGTCCTGTACAGCTACAGGGAAGCAGCACTGAAGGCAAATGTGGTCTGTGACTATTTAACAATAAAGCAAATACCTTTTGAAGTATACAAAAGCCCTACCACTTTAGAGAAACTAAGTAGCTTAGGTACACTTCCACATTAATATTTAATGCTGGTTTATAGCATTAGACAGCCATTTCCATTTTAATAGGTGGATGAGGATTATAATCTTCAATCTGGAAGTCTTCTGCCTTGAAGTCGCTGATGTCTTTAATCTCACGAAGAATTCTGAGTTTGGGGAAAGGTCTTGGCTCCCTCTGAAGCTGAAATAAAAGCAAGCTTACTGTATAAAGCTAACACTTGAAAGCAGAGACTTTGTGTTCTCAATCTCAAATCAGGTAACACCATGTAGGCTTTCCCTTCCCATCAAGAAGACTTATACTGAGAAAAAAAAATTGAAGAAAATTCCAATACAGTAAGGTAGAATCTACCTTAGTATTTGCACAGGGAACAGTAGCATCATTTTCAGGTGAATTCCTTGATTATCCAAATGCACCGCAAGTATTTTCAGCTGGCAAATTGCTCTGGTGGTTACAGATTATATTTCTTCCAGGGGAAATTAAATTGAAAAATCTGACGCAAACATGCATCAAATATTCTACAGCTTCTCACTTATCATCATTCAGGTCTGAATCAATAACTACTTCTCTGGATGGTTTTGAACCATACTAATCATGAGGACATTCAGTCCAAGCTTAGTCTAATCAAATCAAAAACACTGATTTTATCCTATTGCAACAAATTACTTCCTGAAGAAAATGTACCCTTTCTCAGCCAAATAGTATTACTGATTAACTGTGAATTTTAAGTTATCCTTTTCTGATATATTACAAAGACATTTTATTTTGTGTTATTGGGATTAGGTGGAATTATTTTCAAAGTTAAAAGTACAGATTCTGGATTTTTAACTTGGTTCTAGAGTAGTACACACATGTACAGTCCAATCATGTTTGTATTGTACTTCTGTTTGCAACCTAAATTGAACAGAAGTTAAGATATTATTTCTATTAACATAGAAATGAGGAAAAAAAAAGTCACACAAATTAATATGTGTAGAAGAATATTTAAAATGCAAGGTAATTTTGCATTGAAAAAGCACTGTGGAAGATAAAAGGATAGAGTACAGAATAAGCACTTACCTGGACTTTTAGAGGTTCCACATGGTTCAGATATATGTGAGCGTCCCCTAAGGTGTGTATGAACTCTCCAGGCTGAAAAGAATGAATACATATGGTTTTCAAACAGTCAGATCCAAGAAAGCAAAACAATGCTTACAATACTGATTCTCAGCATCTGGCTAATGTGGAATTGCAGCTTCTGTACTGGATTGTATCCTTGAAAGCTGTGACACGCACAAACTTCTCTGACTAATGCACAATTAATGGAAAATATAATGAAATTTCCACTAGCTTACCAAAAAATTTATCTTTCAAATTCTGCTATGACAGCAGCTCTGGTAAATGAATGGAGCAATACAGATCTGCTCACTGAGACAGAAAGAGGTGCAGCAGTGACATCCAGCTTTTCCACTCCACTTCTAGGAAGTACAACTCTCCAAAGCTGGCTTCAGAGCAGTGGCCTCAGCCACTGCTAAACAGCAATGGAGGTGTCAGGCACAGGCAAGCACCCAGATGTGGTTGGCAAGCTTGCAAGTTCTGTGATTTAACAGCCCCTGAGCAATTGAATTTAACATGGGGAAGTCTCATCAGCTCTTTTACAGGCCTCTGACCAATGTGGATGAGCCCTTAGATGTTACACTGAAAACCACCAAAGCCATGAGAGGAAGTGGCTGAGAGGCAATAGCTGGACATAACTTCAAACTTCGCTTTTTTAGTACCTTGGACTAATTTCTGCAGTTGCTGTGAAGCCTGATTCTTCCCTATTGCCCTGTTTTAAGAAGTTCCTCTTCATGTTGCTGGTGGCAGGAGGATTAGATGCAGAAGGCCCTTCTAGTAAAAATGTTTTACACGCCCTAAAGAAAAGGGGTTTTCCCTTATACAAGATTGTCATGCATTTAAATTTCTCTGCCAGATTACAAAATACAGCTCTGAAGTCAGGGCAGGAGCTCTTTGAGCAAATACTACCACTCTACATAATTATCTACAGTAGGAAATCAAAGAAATATACAGCTAAAATTACAGCTGGAAGTTAGGTGGGCAGAATATCCAAATTAGAACCTTGACAGCAACTGCTGAGCTACTGTTCACTTCCAATAAACACATACTACAAAACCTAATCACTTGTACATTACTATCCCATGAGGACAAGCACTCAGTTCAGATTTCTAAGACTAGTGAACAAGTTAGTCTTGACCCAGTCAAGACATGAAAGGATCTTCTGCTTCATCTGAACTTTAAAATTCTTACATTGCTGATTCTAACTGCCCATACAAACCAGAGGCAATTCACATCAAATTCACAGGGCCCTGTTTTATACTATTTCAGCAAGATTTCAAACAGTATGTTCATTCCAGTTCTTCTTGGATATGACATGAACAGCCTTATGTTTTAGCCCCTCATTTCTCAGACAAGAATAAATAAAATTATTAAATAGCCTACCTTCAGCCCTGTGACATGGGCAATCATGTATGTGAGCAGTGAATAGCTGGCAATATTGAAAGGCACTCCTAGCCCCATGTCTCCAGACCTCTGATAGAGTTGGCAAGACAATTCACCATTTAGAACATAGAACTGGCAAAGTGCATGGCACGGAGGCAGAGCCATCAGGGAAATATCTAGGAATTGAGGTTCAGAAGGTGAGAGAGGGGAGAACACAGTAACAGCATTAGTGTGCTATGAATGTAAAAGATGCAAAACCTAAACAAGCATGATAAGGTAATGAGATACAGTAGAGGGCCAACTGCACTGTCATTCTGATGCTTTTTCTCTTGTTTATAAGCACCTGCTGCTCAAGCAATTAAGTCCAGGTCATGACAAACTGTCTCCTGGGTTGTATGACCAGAAAGTCATAAACAGATATTCCACAGAACAGATTTATGCCATAATGTTGCACAGCAGTTTATTTCTACTCACCTTGGTGAGACAGTTGAATTCCCTGAAGGAAGACATTAAGAATAAAATTAAGGATATACCCCCAAAGCAAATTCCAACTTCTTCATCTTACTCTCTTCCCACTGCAATGTACTTGTTGAGATATAAAAGTAATCATCAATTAAAAAAAAATCAGAAACCAGATCTTTTGAGTGTTTTCCTACACTTAAAAAGTGCCAAAAGTAAAATTACAGCTTGGCAAGGAAAACTTTCACCAGATATCTTCTGAGAATGTTTAACCTTGAAAATAACAGCAATAGCACATGGCATACCCTTTCAGACACCAGCTGGAAGATGCTGTGTGATTTTTTTGGAGCACAGACCTATCACTGGTGAGGTTAAACATTCTCTTGCAGTAGCTCTTGTTTAGAAGTTGCCCTACAGAGTGAATGGATATCTATGTATAGAAAGACCTTATCATTCCCATGACACAGGTTCATCATATGAACCCATGTTCAAGGAGAAGATTACAATACAAATAATACTTTTGTTGTCTAGTTTTAAGAATTAAGTTTACAATAGGCTACATGGCTAAAAGCCAGACATACTGCTTTAATATACTTTTTATGGTTTGGGGGTTTTTTACCTTTTTAAAAGAAGAGTTACGGTCTTTGAATAGACTGTATGTCAAAGACACTGGTGTTTCCCTCACTTTAACCTGGAGAGGAACACTCTGAAGAAAAGGTTCATTATTTTTGAGGATACATGAGGATGTACATGAGGATCCTGAACATGAGGATTAAGTAGAAATAGAATCAAGATTATAACCCCTGGCCGTTTTTACTGCATTCCTGGTAGTTTTATAAAGAATGAACAAGGACACCAAATGGAACTGACTGCTGACACAGAAACAGAATATAATTTAGCAATATAATGTGCAACTGCATTGACTTTACACCAGCTGTTCAATACCTTTGGGATTCCAAGCACACATAATGATTCTTCTGTCCTCTGGATTGGTTTTGATAGTTTCAATCACTTTTTGCAACTGATCAACTCCTTGGTTGGAGTAATCTGAAGAAATATAAAGAATATCTCAACCGGACAGATTCAAGTTTTGGTATTTTTTTAACATCCAGCCCACGCCCCACTGAAAAGTGATACCCAAATGACAACCTCTGAAGATTTTATTGTAATTTTGAAACTGATTAATAAATTAGCACCATCCAAACATAGGTTGTTGTTGGGTCTTTCCTAGGATGCTCCAGAGCTTGTAAAATTCTCATTATGATATTTTTGTATTTCCCCCCAACTCTTCTGTGTGCTTTGAGTACCTTTAGCATCCACTGAAATAGGATCATTCCTATTTATTCAATTTTCAACAACCTGAATTTTTTTTACTAAAAAGTCTGTATAACTCACAACTAAAAAGTCTGTATAATTCACTAAACCCCAAGAAACAAAAGCTGCAATACAAAACACCTAGCAGGACAAAGCATGATATTTTATCACTCATGACGACTTGTTACCTAAATAGGACAAGAACTGTACTGGACAAGATGTTACCACCTAGTCAGTCATGGTATTCAGACTGATTTGCATTTCTGGATTAAAATGCCTTTCTAGATATTCAACTTGCATGCTACAGTGCTCCTTCATATATATCTATTAAAAAAAAAAACATGCCCAGACCAGTGTGTCAGGTGCCAGCATTCTTTACATACTCAAAAGTAAAGTTTCTGACAGATGAATAAATGCATCAATCTAGCACTCTCAAGGTCATGTATGAAAACTAAATTTCCATAGCATTTAGCTCCAGAAAGGAACTTTAATCATGCACAGGTTGTCACATTTCACCAAATGACACTCACAGGCTGAATTTTAGGCTCAATACAAGTTATGTATGAAATTTTCTGAAATTAACTGACCATTAGAATGGATTTCAGAATAAAAAAGTCATTAGCTGTTAATCATTGTTCTGACTCACGCCAGTGAATCAGCATGGCTGGTTCTTTATTCTAATAACTTTTAAATAACTACTTTATTCTAATAACCCTTATTGCAGCAACACAAATTATGGTTACAGGGAGACCCAGGCTGGCAAACAAGGTAGTAATACACAATTAGCATCTCAGGGAATTCTTCTTCCAGTAATACCATGCCAGAAGCCTTGTCAAATGGTTATGTTAGTTCCTGAAGCTATGAGCCTATCCTTTCCTTAAGTAATGCAACTTAAGGAAATCTATTTGTAAGGAAAACTACAGGGATTTATCTTGTTCTTTTTTTTCCATGCTATGTTGTGCCTTAGACCTTTTAAGATGAGAAAGTTTTCAGATGTATCAGTTCACAATTTGCACCATTTGTGTCACCATAAAACTGTACTCTGCTAGTAGCCAATATATCAATACTAGTATGAGTAATTAATTTGAGCTTCACTTTGAGGTTGTACTGAAAACAAACAAAAAAATAAACAAGACACCCCACTTAGATAATTAGACATGTTGTTAATCCAAGTTAAAAAGTCACACCAAATAGTGACAATCTGGTTTTTGACCGCTTTTTATTAATCAAGTCCTCTAAACATTTCCTACAATCCTCTCCCCTTCAGTGACTTGAAAAAGAGGAATCAATACATTGGAGAGTTTAATAAACCTGTTCCACTAAAAATACCATCACATCACAACTTGTCACAGCTGGTCTGTCCACAGCATCATCAGCTATGGAAACATCCTGCTTTGTTCCTGATGCAGAACGGAAAAAAACTTTCTCTTCCACTGCCTCCAGTGAACGTAGTGCACTGATGCCAGATCTTTCCAGCACAACTATCTCATGGACCCTACACTGGTATACCCAGATGGCAGCCTGTGTTCCACTGGTATCAAATGGAGCTAGCTCAGGTTTCTAGACTGCAGCACACACATCCTTCCAGCTATCAGCAACCACATCTGCTCCAGGTGAAAGAATAACAGTGTGTGCCTTATGACTCATTTGTTCCACAAACACCGAACTATAGTATACAAAGCTACATCTTTCAGGGTAATTAAAACTGGCTAAGGAAAAAAGTTAAATTAACTCTCTCAAACACTCTTTATTCTGGCTATCAGTTTGCTGTGAATGGCTCTTTAGGTACAGTCCATTCCATGAAGACTTCTGGAAGTGATGTGTCACAGCTGTCTCACTGAGCACTCAAGACTGTAATTGGATGTGATTACCTGTGTGCATATCTTTGTATTCTGCTCCAAAATGCCTCCACTGGAAACCATACACTGGTCCCAAATCACCCTCCTCTCTGGTGCTGAAACCCTGCTTATCCAGGAACTCACGAGACCCATTAGCATCCCAAATCTTCACACCTTTTGCAGAGAGCTCTTTGGCATTTGTAGAACCCTACAAAACACAGTGAGAAGTCTGCATCCTAATTCCAACACAGAGGACATTGAAAACAGTTGTATTAGGCTTTGCTAGTCCTTAGTATTTCTCCACTCATAATGGATGAACAGCGTAATTAATGTAATGGATGAGGTTCTTGTACATGGACAGAACAAAACTCGTGAGCAACATCCTGGGATGGAGTTTGAAGTGCCATGCTGCTGTTGTTTAACCCAGGATTTTCACACATTGTGAATGCACAAACAGCCTCAAGGTCAATGACTTGGAATGTCATTTCATATTTGCAGAAAACAGGTTGTTACTTAACAGACTGATGAAAACAGACTAACAAAAAAGTATGGCCTAGGCACGGTCTTTACCAAGCCATCTATAATAAGCCTAAGGTCTTAAAAATCCTTTTGTTAAAATCACAAAAATCAGAAAATAACCCCCAAAAAGTCACTGAATCCTGCAAGAGGTCCAAATCAGGACACTCAAAAATCCAACACAGAAGTTATGCTGTTTTGGGGAGTGTCTAGTCTTTTACAATTAAAAAAAAAAAACCCAAACCCAAAAACCAACAAACAAACAAACAAACAAAAAAAAAAAACAACAAAGAAAACCACCCCAAAAAACAAAAGCTTTCAAAAAATGAATGTGTATTTCAGTCCTGCTATCTAGCAAGTGGTTACATTGACTCTCCTATACCTGCACAATATCACAGCATATAAAGGAACACTTACACTGTAATGAACTACCTATTGCTGAATTTTATTACACTGGTACAGCTATTAGCTCTGTTAGATCTCTGTTAGATTTTTTTGCTACTAAAAAGCCTAGCATTTTACTTCCCATGGTTCCACACTACTTGTTTCCATTCAAATCGAGCTACCTCAATATTATAAAGCAGATCATTAAATTGCCTACTATCTATCTCCTGCTATTATTTCTGATTAAAACACCAAGAAAAGAGACTGCATTAGGCTTTATAGTCCAAGCCCTCACTATTTCAAAATTTCTCCCTTAAAAAGAAATAGAAGAGAAACGATTGTACTGATAGCAACAGCCTGTGCTAAAATGCAGAATGTCTTGAAGATAATGGCCTTCCATGTGTGGTTGCAGTATTAGGGGGTTAGCAATTAGCAATTCTTCTGTCATAGGAAGAGAAGCATCTGCAGTTACCCAGACGCCTTAATCCACTGCCCACCAGTTCATTCTGTTTATGCCACTCTTGGGCCCACCACCCACAGAGACCCCCAAATACCGAACCTTGATGAACCACAGCAACTCCTCCAGCACTCCCTTCCAGAACACCCTCTTCGTAGTGAGCAACGGAAACTGATCTGGAAAAGAGTTCCAGAATGTCAGCGGGGACCAGCCATTTGCCAGGATGAACAGACTTCGGCTTTTCCCCGCAGCGAGGGCAATGCCACAATCTGACATGGTGAGTTTGGGACGTGAAGTAAGGAGTTGCGAGAAGATGCGTAACTCCCACGCTCACATCCCTCGGGTGGGAAGGAACGGGACAGCCCCCGTGTGTGAGACCCCCATACTCAGCCCGGCTCAGGGCAGTGCCGCTGGAGCCGCGGTGGGCCGGGGCAAGAGGAGGGGGAGAGAGCCGGGGGTCCCGGCGGTGCCCACCTTTCAGACTGTACCGCGCCTGCATGCCGAACACGGAGATGGTGCCGGTGCCCGTGCGATCCTCCCGCCGGTGACCGTGCTGCAAGATGTGCCGCACCTGCTGCAGGTACTGCTGCTCGCCGGGCTCCGGGTGGGCGGCGGCGCCGCTCAGCAGCTCCCCGTCGGCGGGCATGGTGGGCGAGCGGCTCTGCGGCCCTGCGCTGGGCCCCGCTGCGCGCTAGTATCCGCTGCGCGCTGGGCTCAGCTGCGCGCTAGGCTCCGGCTGCGCGCTGGGCTCCGGCTGCGCGCGCTGGGCCCCGCTGCTCGCTGGGCCCCGGCTGCGCGCTGGGCTCCGGCTGCGCCCTGGGCCCCGGCTGCGCGCTGGGCTCTGGCTGTGCGCAGCTCTCCCAAGCCCGCCAAAGTCTGACTTTCCCGCCAAAGACTGGCTTTCCCGCCAAACGGCGCCAAGGGACGGTCGGGGCGGAGCGGAGCGGCACCACCGCACCTCCTTCCTCGCCCGTCCCCTTCCCTTTCCCCCTATCTTTCCCTTTCCCCCTACCCTTTCTGTGTCAGTAGCCTGGAGTCCTCAGTGCCGCAGGCTCCGCAGCCGCCCGCTGTGGTGCCGCACGGAGCTCTTCCCCCTGAGGGAGGGCTGGCCCGAGTCAGTGCCCCGAACCACACCGGCTTGTTTAGGTTGGGTATTAGGAAGAGTTTCTTCACAGAAAGGTCGATCACATATCGGAATGGGCTGCCCAGGGTGATGGTGGAGCCACCGTCCTGGAGGTGTTTGAGTGGCATGGTGGCGTGTACTGCCCTGGTCTGCTTGACGTGGTGTTCCGTCAAAGGTTGGACCCAATGAGCTCAGAAGGCTTTTCGTACTTGATTGATTGTGTGATTCTGTGACTTTTTTCTGCTCTAGCGGCACCATAAGCCCTCTCCAGACTTACCCCGTGCTGGAAAGTGCTGTTAGCATTTGTTATCTTTCTCCCTATCTCCACAGCTTCAGGCATCCCATTTCAGAGCTGAACAAAACCAAAGCCTTCAGCAGGGCCTGGCAGGCCACATGCATCTGGTTCTGGATCCCCCCAGCCAGAATATCCCGAGCTGGCTAGAGGTGCTGTGCCAGCCTCCCTTGTCTCCCTCCCCTCGTGTGGTGCCCCTGCACTGCCATGCCCACTGCACAGCTCCTTCTGCATCCAGCGTCACTCTGACCTGTGCTTCCAAAGCCAGGCTCCTTTCATGCCATGCCATGTCATCAGCTTCCTGCTCCATGTTTTATTGGCACATTTTCTGTTCACTACGGGTAGTACTTGTCACTTTGGGTTTATTGGGTCTCATGTTGATCTCAGCTTCTCCCATGTCCCAGTGTCGTTTTGCATCCCAACCCGTGTCTGATTGCAACTGTTCCCAACATGGTATCCTCTGAAAATTTTCTAGGTGTAGTCTCTGCTAGTCAGAAGAAACTGATTCTTCGCTGAATATTGCTTCACTGGTATCTGTTGGAAGTCAAGAACTTTGTGAGAGTCACTTATCTATGAGATAAAGCCCAGCTTTCTGACAAGTGTTTACAAGAGTTATGACTGATAATCTCTCATGATTAGGAGCCTGAAATACAGGTATGTACGATGGAAATTAAGGAGCACAGAGGACTGTGGATTAGAAAATACCACCCTTCCTTGCAGCAGGCAGAAAATCCTCTTTTCCACTAATTAAAAGAGTGAAATGGCTTTTTTTCCCCTCATATAAATTTGTATATTTAACATGTACATATAGACGTAAAGGAAAACATAAAGTATAGGTAGGGTGTGGATATTTTTCTCTGTTCATATCTAATATAGATGTTTTTGTACACTTTGAAATTAGCATGATTTATTTAGCAGAGCTACAGTTGGAAATAGTGCATATACCTGTGTGCAAAAAATGCTTAGAAAAGCTGTGCACAGCAAATGATACCAAATCACTTGTAGCTCTGCTTCTAGCTGAGAGAGATAGCAGTTCTTAACCTTTATTATAATTTACAAATACCATTGAAAGCTGATGGGTATAATTTAGGGAGAAACAAGCTTCTTTACTGATAAAGGCTGTTGATTAATTAAGAAATAAAATCCAGAGGCAAATTACTGTTTGTAAGAAATGCCAAAGGCAGAAGACTTACTCATTAGTGCATATTCAGATAAGTCATTTAATGTACACAATAAGCATCAAAAGCAACTGGAAGAAGAAATTGAATATTTTCATTGCAAAATAATATGCTACATGCAGATGGAAATCTGGTTGATTCAGACTTAGCTGAAAGTGCAACATCTGTAGGGATCAGTCTTGGAAAGGCTTCAGGATGTGCTTGAATGTAAGTATGCAAGTAGAAATTACTTTTATGTTTCTAGTTGATTATGTCCTTAAATCTTTGCATAACCAGAGCCACAGCATGTTATCAAAGATTACCTTACTGACAACATAAATAACATTTTATTTAAATAAGTTAATATTGAAATGGATTTTGTTTTGGGTTTGAGTATAAAGATTTCTACAGTCTTTGGTTGATAGCTTACATGTCACAGTATTTACTAAGCAACATTTTATTTATATGTAGCTATTTTAACCATAGTAATTTAAGTTAGCTATGTTGAGTATAGGGGTAGTTCAACTAAGGAGCATGGTCTTCATTTCAGGAAGAAAGAATTCACACTTCTTCTTTCCTAGGAGGAAAAAAAAAGAGAAAGATTATACATTTTGGTTTTGGTCGGAGAAAAATATGTTGGGGAAAAAAGTAGATGTGGAATGTACCAGTGTCCTGCTATAGAAACATGCATAACATAAAAACCAGACAGAAACTTTTTTTTTTCTCCCTTTCTGTTCTTATAGGTATGTCCAGTTTTCTTGTGGAATTTTAACTCTTTTTATCCATTACATTTTCATGTACTGTTAAGCCTTGTGCAAACTGAACGTAAAATAGTGGTGTGATTTTGAAATCAACATCGCTTACTTTTCTCAGATATGAAATGGCTACCCAAGATATGTCCACAGGAAAATCAGAGTAAGATTCAGGCTAAAAATCATCATCAAACCACAGAAATAATTATTGCCATCATTAGGCCCTGAAGATTAGTTAGTTATTCCATTATCTTAAAGAGTATTTATCATTTATATTTATAATTTACATATAAATTACACAGAATTTTGAAGGAAAATTGTAGAGAAAGTATTGGACCGTTTTATTTCATATGTTTATAAATATTAAAATGTAGTTTCACCAATGTTTACCTAGCAAAGTACATGGTGAGGTTTATTCTATTAAGTCTAAATTCTGCAGCCCACCTCAGCCTCTCTGGTGGGAGTGATTTCTTTGATCAGCTCAAAAATTCTGCCTCTGACCTAAAAAGAATAAGCAGGTTTAATACAAAATGCTGAAATCTTATTCATCTACTTTGTTAATGTTGCATGCTCTTTCCCTGCCTCCTGAGACTTCTCTTAGTGTGCAGGTCATGCTTCAGTTGCTCAGATGAGGAAATCAGCTGTGACCTAAAGAGAAACATTGTCCAAATCTGGTTCTTCTCAGAAGATTTGGGGACACTGCAGTGATTTGCGTGAAAGTCTCATGTGTCTTGTGGCTCTATTCCCCCGGAAGACACAACTCTGAGAGTCAGAGGTCACTAAAGCTGTGCATCCCTGAGTCCCCTGAGCAGGGAAACACAGGGAAGGGTGGTTTACAAGTTCCACATGAGTGTGATGGCACCTAAAACCATTCCATCTTTTCTGGAAATTCCTTGTGGGATTAGAGAATATGAAGCATTTCTCCTCCCTGCCTCTCTGCCTGGTTCTTCATTTCTCTTCCTGAAATGTCTTAAACAAGGAGAGAGGCTTCTTGTGTGTCCTTTCTACAAAAATGATTGAAGCCCATGAGCAGGATATTTCTGTGCGTGGTCCTGCAAGTTGAACTGTAGCCTCTATTAATAAGCACTGCTAATCTGAGCAGCATACTGCTAGTGCAGAAATATAATGGCAAGACAGCTCTTCCAAGTCCTGGTGGTGATTCTCACTTTGCATTCCTTTATCATCAAAAATATGAGCATGCTCTCAAACACTACTGAAAATAAAATTTAAAAAAAACCATAATGAATAGTGGTAATTCCAGTCCATTCATGATGAATGAACACAAAGACATGGTTTTCAATGCCAAGACACTGGACCATGGTTGTGAAGCAATTCTTTTCTGAAGAAATATTTATCATCACATTACCTCATCCCAGCTGTTACTAAAAGATTGAGGGTTTCACAGTTAAATAAGTCAAATCATTTAATATCATCATGTCTATGTTTTGTAGGCTAGAACATTGAGTGTTTGTTTGTGTTTTCCATAATACTTGTGTTTTTCTCAATGCATCCTTTCTGAGAAGGCAGTCTTGTATACACCATGACTGAATCTTGTTCCAACTAAAGTTTAGTGCAATGTAAACAGTTCTTATGAAGAAATGTGTTCTCTGTGAAAGCAGAAAGAATGAACTTACCACTTAAAAATTCTGCTTATACAATTGGAGTGCTTTCCCAGCTGTGTATTCAATGAATTCAGGACTCTTGGGATCTAAGTTGGGAGGAACTTTAATGGTGAAAGTAGGTGAAGTCAGAATGTTCACATCTACCACAGTTTCGTCTTTACTGGAGGGATCCCCAGGTACCACCTAAAAGAGATCAGTACTTTAGACACTACAGACTGCTGTGTGCTTTCAGTTTTGTTTATACCCACTGAGCCCACTCTCTTTAATAGGGGAAAATTAAATAGGGGAATGTTTTAGACTTGTCTACTTTCTTTAAAGTGCTTTCTTCTGAAAAGACAGTGGGTGTCTGAATTTATGTAGGTGGTGGAAAGAGCTGACATGGCACTGCCAAGACCATATTAAAGAACTACATGTTAATATTTATACCGTGAGCTACATCTATAAAGAACTTCTGTTCTCCTGAGGAAAACTTCTGAGCTGTCTCACTAAGTTCAATACATTTGTGTGATTAAGTTTATTCATTCTTGTGTGTTTTTCTAAATCAGACTTCAGTTCTGTAGCTTTATTTTCCTAGAACAGATATCTCAGACTCAGTTGGGAAAGTGTGTTTGTGTCCTGTTCCTATTTTCCTCATGAGGTTCAGCAAGGCCAAGTGTTTTGTTTTGGTGGATTGTACCATCATTTTGTATAAAGTTCTAGTAGTAATAGTAGTAATTCACTATATATGAGTGGATTTCTGAGGTAGAAGAGAGAATAAGATTTGTCCCTTGCCCAGGAAAATGGATTGAATTTATCTTGGATGTATCCTTGTGTGTGAGACACAGTTAATCATTATGTATTTACTGAAATATTGACTGATGCTGTCAAGCATGTGCAGCTTCCACTGCAAAAATCTGTATAACATTTGCCTTTGAACTTTGGAATATATAAGTACAGACATAGATAGCTAGACATCTAGACACTTATCGATCCAATATGGATGGTTAGTGCTGGTGCAGTGCAATTTATCAGTGAAGGTAATCTGAGGCCAGTCAAAGCTGCTGGTGTCAGTTTACTCTTATCAGACAGTGATTCAGGTTAGCCTGTCAGCCATCCATCAGACTAAAAAGATTTAGAGGAAAATAGTTTCTAATCTCAGGAGTTTCAGCTCATCGAGGGATTACCAAGCATACAGAAATTCAAGATGAGTAGGAACATGGTGTTGTAAACCCAAACATTACACATGTATAAACATCCACAACCCCCAGGAGTGTAAGCATGAGCAAAATGCAGGTTTAAAGGCAGCAATAGCTCCCTTAAGAAGACAACCCTTACCTTAACTATGTTGAAAATGCTTTCTGGTCCGATGGTCATGTTGGATAACTCAGACACCCACCCAAATCTTTCTTTCATTTTGTTCAACAAGTAGGAAGTGTCCTCCGTGTGATGCCGAACCACCTGGAGAATCTGCTCATACTGCTCCCCTGAGACATTAACCAGCTTAAAGGCTTCATCAAACTTTATGTGCAGCTCAGGAACATTTGGGCAATCTGTTAGAAAAGACAGTGTTATGTCTTGTACTTTGTCTTTTCTGTCTGAAGAAATGAAAACTGTAAAAAAAGTCTGACAAGGGGTCATGGTTTGGATGGGTGTTTAAATAATGCTGAAAAAAGGAGAATAATTTTTGCTGACTTATTATGTTAGATTTAGTTTAGATTCAATGATTAAATAAATACATTATCCCATTTGTATATTAAGTGATTTACCAAGTTTATATCATGTAATATAAGGTTTATGTAATATTTCATGGCAATAGACTTTCTGTTAATGCTAAATGAGATCTGGTAAATCTTACATATAGTAACCTCATAGTCTTCTTATTCATTATGGGGTTATTTTATTGGCTCATATTCCATTATGAATCTATCCCAGATATATAAACTGGAAGGCAGGGACTGAGAGCACTGTAAGAAAAGATCAGTTTTGAGTCCACATGAGGAACTTTACCATATCTAAGTCTATGGGACCTGATGAGTTCAGAGGGAATTTGCTGATGTAGCCACTCTCCATGATATTTGAGAAGTCACGGAAGAGAGGTGAAGTCTCTGGTGACTGGGAAAATGGAAATATTTCACTGATTTTTAGAAAAAGGTTGTAAGAAGGACCCTGAGGACTACCATCCTGTCAGCCTCAGCTGTGTGCCTGGAAGGATCATGGAACAGATCCTCAAGAAGCTCTGCGTAGGCACATGGAAGATAGGGAGGCAATTCAGTACAGCCAGCAGAGCTTCACCAAGGGCAAGTCCAATGGCCTCCTATGATGGAGTGATTCCATCAGTGGAGAAGGAAAGGATTAGACAAGTCATTTATCTGTACTTCTGCAAAGCCATTGACACAGTCCCCCACAACATCCTTCTCCCTAAATTGGAGAGATATGGATTTGATGGGTGGAATGGTTGGAGGATGAGGAATTTGTGGATGGTCATATCCGGAGGCTGGTGGTGAATGGCTTCATGCCCAGATAGACATCACAGACAAGTGGTGTCCCTTAGGAGTCCATACTGGGACCAGTACTGTTTAATGTCTTCATCAATGACGTGGACAGGGGGATTGAGTGCACCCTCGGCAGGTTCACAGGAGACACCAAGCTGAGTGGGTGGTTGACACACCCAGGGGATGGGATGCCATGCAGAGGGACCTGGCCAAGCTCATGAAGTGGGCCTGGGTGAACCTCATGAGGTTCAGCAAGGCCAAGTGCAAACTGCTGCACCTGGATTGTGGCAGCTCCTGCTATCAGCACAGGCTAGAAGAGGGACAGATTGAGAGCAGCCCTGCCCAGAAGGACTTAGGGGTGCTGGTGGACAAAAAGCTGGACGTGAACTGTCCATGTGTGCTTACAGCCCAAAAGCCAAACACATCCTGGGCTGCATCAAAAGAATCATGGCCAGCACATGAGGCACATTGAGGGAGGTGATTTTGCCACCCTACTCTTCTCTTATAAGACCCTTGAAGGACTTCATCCATGTCTGGACTCCTGTATTTGTTTGGCACTGCCTGGTTTTAGGTAGCAGGGGGCCACAAAGATGGCTCCTGTGAGAAGCTGCTGGAAGTTTCCCCCCATGTCCAGCACACCCAATCCTTGATGGCTCTGAAGATGGACATTCTGCTGTCCAAAACTGGGCCAATGAGAGAGGTTGGTAATGCCTCAGTGAGACATATTTAAGAAAAAAACCCAAAGTCATGGGGTTTTGTTTCTAGTCAGAGAAGAGGAGGAGGTGAGAACGTGTGAGGTAAACAACATGGAGACACCAAGGTCAGTGGAGAAGGAGGGGGCAGGAGGTGCTCCAGGCACTGGAGCCAAGATTCCTCTGCAGGCTGTGNTGCACCCCGTGGGAAGAAAGCCATGTCACAGCCCCTGGGAGGGCTGTGTGCCCATGGGAGGGACTCACGCTGCAGTAGATGTGATTTGACTGCTGCTGGTGAGGGTGGACCCACGCCAGGGCAGTTCAGGGAACTGTCTCCTGTGGGAGGGACCCACGGCCTCACAGGGGAGGGACTCCTCTCCTGGAGCAGCACAAAAAAATGTCAGTGATGAACTGGCCAAATCCCCCTGCCCTGTCCCCTGTGCTGCCGGTGGGAAGGAGTCAGGGACTGGGGGGGAGAAAGTGTTTTAAGGCTTATTTTACATCTCATTACCCTCCTCTGATTCTGTTAGTAATAAATTCACTTTGCAACCAAAGCTGAGCCTGTTTTGCCCTTGCTGTGATTTCTCCCAGTCCTTATCTCGCTCATGAAGCCTTCATTAACTTTTTTTTTTCTTTTCCCTCCTTTGCCCAGCTGTGGCAGGGGAGGGTGAGCAAGCGACTCTTCTGGGTGCCTGGCATTGGCCAGTGTCAAACCAGACAACTCCTCAGCACAGAAAGGCATGGACCTGTTGGAGCATGTCCAGACGAGGGCCACAAAAACTTAAAGGGTGGGAGCACCTCTCCTATTTATTAGGACGGGCCGAGAGAGCTGAGGTTATTCAGTCTGGAGAAGAGAAGATTGGGGACACTTATTGTGGCCTTTGCATATAATTTGTGACCATCAGCAGCTGAAGGGTACCCGTAAGAATGATGAGGATGAACTTTTAAATTGAAAGAGGGTGGATTTAGACTGTATGTAAGCAAGAAGTTTTTTACAACAAGGGTAGTGAAGCATGGAAGTAAGTTGCCCGGAGAGCATGTAGATGTCCCATCACTGGAACATTCAAGGTCAGGTTCTGTGGGGCTCTGAGCAACATGATCTAGATGAAGATGTCCCTGCTGATTTCTGGGGGGTTGGTCTAGATGACTTGTAAAGGTCTTTTTTTAACCCCAAACTATTCTATGATTCTGCGATAGAGGTTATTACAAGAAAGCCTGTATTCCTGTTGAGTTTTAAGATCTAATATTTTTCTTAAAATAGCTAGACAGTAGTATGAGACTAGTACCAGCTGCCACAAATTCAGAACTGAAGATTGATGTTTTTTTCTTTACTAAAATATGGATTTTAAACAAGAAAAATTTCTATACAATAATTGCTCTGTAAAAATTCAATTTCTTTTCTTTCAAATTGGATTATCAAGGGGCACCTTCAAGCTGATGGTACAGTAACAAACTGGTAATACATGGGTGTAGATAAAAAGACCTTTTCAAAGTGTTTCATTGCTCATTAATGTTTGCCACACTGGAGATATTCTGAAGACATTTAGGTTTAAACATATTCCTTGGATTTTAAAATCTAAATAATTCTGGAAAGACAAATATACTGCAGTGGGAGTCCTGACAGCAGGTCTGGGCGATCAGTCTGAAGATTTTTCAGGTGCCCATGGATGGTGCCAATGGAGGTCTGCCATCTCTTTCTAAACTGACATGAAGTCCTCTTTTTATCTTCATGTCAGTTCTATTTGCAGGCAGGGTTCAACAAAAAGTAATTACAGGCTCTTCAGCACCTGCTTTCCTTGTGAGGCACTGAATGATACCTGAGGTTACACCTGGTTGTCAGCAGAAGAAGCGGCTGTCAGGAGTTTGAGCTTCTCCTCACTTTCTGCTCAGCACTGCAGGATCGACTGCTGCCTGACATCTTGCTCCTCTGCAGGATGGCAGCTCTCACAAAATAATTATATATTTTGTTATAGGCTGTGGGACGTCTCTTTTGGACGTCTCTTTCGGTATGCTAACAACTGAGCTATACTGACACTCTGTGGAGACAGTGGGGAAAGCTAATTGAAATCGTCTGGAATGAGGAATGGTCATTGTAGCCGTAGGTACAGTAAAAACTCAGTGATTAAATGTTAATTCCAGTAGAAAATTAAAACCTCAAAATCTATAAACCAGTGATGAACGCAATACAGAAAAGAAAAAGAGAAAAAAAAGGAAAATAGATATTTACCTTGCAAAAGATTGTCTTGACATTTCTGGCATCTCTCATGAAACTGCGGGCATCCAGAGGAGTTCTCCCGGAGCTCCCTGCACTGAAGTCTCTGGCGCCCTGACACAATTTTTGAAAACATGCCACTTCTGTCAGGATCTAGAATGAAGTCATAGTATTTTTAGACTGCTGTTAAACTTAAGAGTATTTATAAGCATGCATTCATTACTGAGCCTGAGTGCTACAATATAATTTCTTGCCCTGAATCCAAAGTATTTTGCATAACTTCCCTTCCCTACCCCTCCACTTCCCCTCCCCTCCCCCCACAAAAAATAAAAGGAATAAATTATTAAAAAGTAGAAGTCAGGAGAAGATTCAAATCATGTTTTCTTTTAAGGAATCCATGCTGCTCTAGTATATTCCCTTGTAAAGACTTGGGAGTATATTCTCCAGACATAACCAAACAATTGCCTGTATTATTATGCTTTATTTCTACAGCATGTGAATTCTGGTAAGATCTTTTTGACCCTTAGAAGTCAAGATGTTTCATAATCACATACAGTTAGATGAGAACACAGTACCAAAGCCTATTTCTGAGGTAATATGGCTTACGATACAGAAAAAAAAAACAACAAAAAAACTCCACTGTTCAAGAGTAATTTAACTTTGTATTTACTGATGATCACATAATGTTTATGTCACCTGCCACTTAGAGTTATGGCATGTGCTTACTGTGATTTCCTTGACAAGGACCAGCATGTATTTGTCCTATTTGCAATAGTCAAATATGAGGCTTGTTTGTATTCTAAAAGTTGGCCATGGTCCTTTTCTTTCACTGTTATCGCCAATGGTATGCCTAGAATTTTCTGGTCATTGGAAAACCTGATGGCTGGTCTTTGGCTGGTATTTGATTGTCAAATTACATTGCTGCTGTAGCCTGGAACAGGACTTGCAGCTGTCAGACTGAATTTAGCATCATTTGACAAGGGCGGGGAATTGCCTTGACATCTCACAGAATTACCCTATTTTTTTAGAATTGGTGACCGTGTCAATAAGACATGATACAAATCATAGCCTGACAAATGCTGAGATTAAATCTGCCAGTCAGCCTTATGAAAACCTGCATCCACCCTGAATTTAAGTGCTCCTGAGGAGCTCCTGCAAATGCTTTGAGAATAGCCATGAAAATCAGGCGATGTAGGACCCCTAAGTCTACTTTCTCTGATATTTCTAGGTGAATTCTATTTATTCCTTTAACTATTAGTTTTCATTGACCCATAGGCTCCAGAGCTTCCTCATGTATCTCACATTCGCATACTGGAAACTGAGTAATTCTCTGTAGTTTAGCCATCCCAAGGGGGTTGTTGTCATTGTCAGTGCAGTCAGTTTTCATCTTCTAACACTTGCCTTTGGTTTGTTCTGGCACCTCTCTTCTATGATCTCTGTATTCATCAAACACATCGGTGATCACCTCACTGACACCTTCAAACACCGTCCTACTGAAATCAAAAACTGTCTGTAAGAAGCCGGGCATGCCCCAACCCCTCTGGGAGCCATCAATTCTGGTGGTGACCTCAGGTAAAGCTGGCATACTGGGGGACTCACTCAAGTCCAGGTCAGACATGAAATATGTCTGAAAAGACTGGTCAAATTCTTTTTGCATGTGCTTGAAAAAAATGAAACTTCTGTCAAATATTGAGCCCACATCTGATAATAGCTGGCTAAATAAATCTTCCATCTTTACTAGCTGGGTGTCCTCTTTCTCAGGTTTTTCATTAGACTGGATGTCTCTTCCTTGGTCCTCATGGAAAGTAAATATGAGTGGAGGTATTTTCCTTAAAAAGTCTTCAACCTGTGTATAAGAAGGAGACACATCAGGAGACAGACAAGTTATCAGTTTCTCATCTCTCAGTTAAGTGTCTCTAATTTTTCTCTTTCAAATACTCATGGAAACAATGCCTTCTTAATAACTGCCAACACAGCATATTTTCTGAAGTACTTTAAGACACTAGACCCCAAAGAGGGGAAGTGCATTCAGTCTAAATCATTAGTTCCCAATCAGATCTGGAATAAAAAGTCTGCCAGTTGCCCTTTAATCTGTGGGGGCTCAAAGTTATCTATCATCAGTATTTGGGTTTCTTCCAAGAGACAGCTTGGACTTTATGTTGTAAAGATGTGAGATGCATTTCTGTTTATGTGCAGTGTAGGGAGCAAAAGGTGATTGTTCTCACCTTGATTTGTAAAAAGCCTACCCTCTCTGACCACTGGGCAAATCTCACGTCCTTGTGTGAATGGAAACCAGCAAAATCAATAAAGCAGTGGCTCAGAGTCCATGGTTTTACCATGTAAGAGGCCAAGTGTCAATTCTGCTATGACAGAGTTCCAGTTGCTGGGTCTCGGCCACTGTTCCCTGCTCCCTACTGCAAGGCACTACTTTGGCCTGAGCCAATGGAGTTGTTTCTTGAGCCACACTCCATGGCTTTGATAGGTAAGGGTTAAGAAGCACCCTGCTAAAGCACACATGTATAGATATAAATAGATATAGACAGATATACATAGAGATAAAGATAGTTATATATATAAATTTAAAAACAAACAAACAAACCAAACCAAAACAAAATCATCAGCTTGATCTGACCACTAGTGCATCTTAGGGGGAAGGTGAAGTGTGAAACAGGACTGCAGGAACAACCTAAGCCAGTATTGCTCCTGCTGTCTGTGTGTCCTCAGCCACAGCTATCATCTTTGTCTTATTTTACCTTTTTTTTTTTTTTAATGGCTTAGGTCACAACACAATTCTTACTTTGAATGCTTCAAATAAATCAAATAACCCATGGAGGAAGTTACCAAGAGGGTCAAAGACAGTAACAATGCAGTGTATAACCTTTACTGCAGTGATTGCAGCATCTTGACTCTTGAAAATCCAAAACATATATCTGAGCTACCCATAGGCAGTATCTAAAAAGTTAAAAGTATTCGCAAGCAGTCTTAAATTTAATATCTCCTACATTTTAACTTGAATTATTTTAAGAATATGCACAAATATTAAACACCTTTTCTCTAAATCTTGCCTGAAACACACCACATTTAATGTTTAAGTTATTGTATTTTTCAGTACATGGGTGCAATGAAAGCTAGGGAATCTGGCTAACATTTTAGTAGTAGCAATTACACATTTGCTTCAGAAGTTTGTTGTGCTTAAAGCTTATGCCCAAACAAACAAACAAACAAAAAAAAAGTGATTACAATTGTTAAATTTTGTAGTAAGAATGGCCTGGTCAGGAAACCATATTTTCTTTCTAGTAGAATTAGAGGAATCTCCTTTGCTGACAGATTCCTTTATTATAAGAAGTTAAGCATTTTAAAGCTTTGTTTGTTACTTAAAGAGTTTATTTAAGGTAAAAATAGGAAAGAACGATATAATAAGTAGGTGACTTTTTTTCCCCCATGTAATTTTGCTAACTACATCTACACTTTTAACTTTGCTGATTTTCAGATAGACCGTAAAGGATCTATGCAGTATTTTCCACAAACAGTTATCCAGCATCTTAGTACAAGTCCCACTGTGAGAGAAAACATTGTATATCTGGAATGAATCTGTTGGAGTTAGGGGAGTCATCAGTTTCCATGGAACCTTGCCAGGGTGCAACTGAACTCATTTTGGCTCAGCATTCCATGACCATAATCACATGTAATCTCTACCTTATAACTTCGTACTTCCAGACCCTCCAAATCAAATTAATTTTCGTAAGCTAATATAACTGGCAGACCTAGGTATTGAGAAAATAAGATGTGCTGTGTCTAAAACTTTGGGTGAACTCAAGAGTATTCTCCAGATACAACATTTCTTCCTACCTTTCTCTTAAAGGTTGACACACCATGCTTGCAAGTTGTATAATATCTCATGCAGGTACTTTCTAAACATGATTCACATTCATCCCATAGATTTTTCAAGGATACTTGACATTGTCTTTCTTCTTCTTCCAGTCTTGCCTTTACTTCATCCATAAGTTGCAAGGCTTGCTAAGGAAAAAGATTCAGTTGAGGGCAATTTTCAGTATTTTAGTATTCTATACTTATCCCAGTGTTGACCACTCATTTTGGCTATTTAGGGCTCCTCTTTTTTGCTAATCCCTAACCATTAGGGTAGGTTGCCTTCTCAGCTGCAGTCACATATGGAGGGAACTGAAATCTGAAAACCTTTTCCTTATAGAATTTTTCTGATGTTGTTCTCTCAGGGGCCACAGCCTACAGAAACAAATGGATCTCTACAGTCTACCAGGATTTTTGATGTTAAGAAAAAAACTCACACATCATTCTGTGTAAGATTTCAGCCTCCCACATGGTCATGTGTTCAACTTGTGTTATTTTTTCTCCATATCATCTGAGCAGTATTCATCTGTCCCACAAATAGTCCTTTTCTGTTGCTTTTCTCTACCTTTAAGGGATTGATATTTCACGAGGGTAGGTCCTTGCCATAAAGTCTTTGCAATGCAGAAATATATAAAAGTATAGCCTCTCTGCTGGTTGTGAGTGTACTAATCAAAAGGCTGTAGTAAGGGGATCTTTTCCTGCTCTTGTGGAAGTGTGAGCACTCCTTCCATACTGAAGAGCAACAAGATGGATTTTACAATGCTGCTTCTATTTACTTCATCAGTTAGGACACAAAGCTGAGCAGATCAGAAGCAGCATTTTTGGAGTAGACTTGACAATGGAAAGAGAAAAGTTCTTTCTATTAAAGTAGATTGCACATAATCAATTTCTCTCTCCAATTGCAACATATTTTAGTAGTTTTGGTTTACAAACAATGTTCCAAGTTATCTCTAAGTATGACATAAACCTTTTAATTGGTGGGGCTTATTCCTTTTTGTCAGCATTCCAATTGGAAAGAGATTCACATAAAAGAAAACTTCCGTCAGAATGTGCTTGATGGAGACAGTAACTGCAGATTTCATAATCTATGCTTAGTTATTTTCTGATCTTTCTAATACATTTATTCAGTGTTTTATGAACTCTTACTGTGGATGTAAGTCCTGTGTAAATTAAATCATCCTGTAAGATCTAACAAGAGTGTTGATTGTGGGAGTGCACTGGTATTCCTTAAGATGTTAGAAAGCTATCAGGCACTTTTTGGCTTGCCAATACCAATAGATTAAACTAACTACCAGATGTTGGGCCAGAAGGGAATTTTCCTTCAACTTCATTGAAACAGTTAGGATATTTGTATTTTTTAAAATATAAAGTAAACCTCTGTATCTTCAGATCATCTGAGCACATGGCTCTGAGCCTAGACATTGCACGAAGACATTGAAATTTTCCCTGATTCACTGTACTTTCTTTAGAGAACATTATCATTTGTGTCTTTGATATTCTCATGCAGGTCTGAAGTTTGCAAGCTGGAAAACATCTTGTGGTCTCAGGAGTATGGAGACGTGGAGGGCAGAGCTGCTGGACCTTCTGCACAAAACCCTGCTCTACAGTGGCCTGCAGTTGCCTTGGTGTGAATTCAGTGAGGCAGAGGTTTTTAGAAAAAAGGACTATGTGCAATTTTCCTGTGCTAGTGAGACAAAGTGGCAGAAGCAATTTTCTCTCAATCCTGTGCCTGCATGAAAAGATGCACACTACTTGTTTTGTACATACAATTTGGTTTACATTCTTCCCAGAATCAACAGAAAAACCCCACAGATGCATTTATGTTACCTGTTTTTCTTCACTGCTCTTCTTCAAGGTTTTCATCAGATCTATGTGTTTATCTTCATTTCTTTCCATCATAATTTTCATCTGCTTAATACCAATCAAAGCTTTCTTTACCTCTTCATCTACATACTTCTCTCCAACTTCAGATAATTCTAAAAAAAGCCAAATTATACAGTGACTTAATCAGATTTTAACACTATTGCAAATTGTCATGCACTGATGATGAAGGAGAATGAAATAGCTCTGTGTTTCCCTAAGTGGCAGAGCCAAATCTGAGACAGCGAATGCTGAATAACACTGAGACAAGACAATTTCCATCAGATAAGAATCTGGCCCAGAGCTTTTGCAAAGATCAGCTGTATGTAAAATATATATTCAACTGTCCCACAGCTGAATACTGAATCCCAGAACAATTGAGGCTGGTACCTTTGAAGATCATTGAGTCTGCCCCTGCTCCCACTCAAAACAGGGTCAACCACATCAGGTTGCACAGGACATCATCCTAGGTTTTGGATATCTCCAAGGATCACTCATCAATTTTCTAATGACATAACCTTTATATTTCTCTTGGATCTGGTAGAAGCCTGTGACAGCTTCCCTCTATATTTTGAAAATGTAGATTACAAGTGCCTTCAACCTGTTTTCATAAAAATTCAGTTTCTAGACTTCCTGTGAATAATGATGGTAGAGTTTTGGTGAATACCTGGGCTGGCCCATGCATTGCACCTTGAAGCTCTGCGTGATTGCCTGTCCTTTATCTGTATTTGTTTTCTTTGTGGAAATACCCTATTACTGGAACTATAGAAAACATATCACCTCGAGACTGCCAAAACCACATTGATCACTTCTTCCTTTATATCTTTCTTCCTCATCCCTAACTTTGATAGAAATCTTTTTGATTTATTTTACTTTTTGACAAGAAATCTTGTCAACATAGACTGAAGCACAGGATTGCTTAATGGCTAATCCTCTTTCTATCCACAAAATAAAGCCATGCTTAGTGGTGTGTATGTGTGCAGAATAGCTGCTATTTTCTAAATTAAGTAACTTTATTTCAGTTGTTTGTAAAAGCCACCATTTTCAGTGAAGTATATAAGTGTAGAGGAAATCTTTTCTAAGATTATTTGAACAAACAAAATAGTTCAAAATCTGTTGAATTGAATTTTGGGTTCGGTTTACATTCTGATGATCTACAAGGAACCAAAAAACCTATAAAAATCCTGTAAATACTTTCTATTTTGGCAGGTCATGCTTATTTGTTAATCCCTTTACTTTTTCATCCTGCTTGTTCTTATCTTTCATGTGTGTGTGTGTGTGTATGTGTAGGCATGCAATCAGCTTTATTATGGTTTCTAAGCTCCACACATGCAAGTGGAACTTGTTGAAGTGGGAGTCAAAATGCACTACCCAGCTGGAGACCTGGTCCCAGGGGCTTCCAGCACACTCTGGCAGGAGAAGCATACGTACGCTTGAGGTTGTCCCGGAGATTCATTTCGTCCTGCTTCGTCGGTGCGCCCTGGTGGCCCTTCAGACACAGCAGGTGTATTATCAATATCCAAGAGGACCTCATGTTCTTTCTGTTTAAGAAAAACAGTTTGGTGCAATTACATGCAAACATTGTCAGGAAGATCAGATGTCTAGGTATACTAAGTAAATATTAATGTTAATTATAATACTAAGAATCTAACAAGATCCTGTTAATTTTGTCTTTAACTATGGTTTGTGCGATGTATAGCATGCACCTAAATGCTACTCTTGGTGAAAATACATGAGTAAGCAGCTTGACCTCATTTGTCATTATCTATTTAGATTAATTAGCTGAATTCCACTGAGTTCGCACAGTGGTTAACAGAATCAGGACATGTATATATAAAATCAGAAGCTTATGCTGCTCCGTCTGTACCTTTTCTGCTTTGTGTAACACACTAATTACTGATCTCATATTGTGTCCTTAGTTCATATTATAAATACATCCATGCTAAACACTACTGCCAGTTTTAAAAAGGGGAGTTTCTGGAATGTTTTTCCCTTTCTTGTGTCCAAACATGGGACTCCTTTCAGTGTCCTTCAGAATGAGACTTAATATAAGAGACACAACAGCAGATGTGCCAAGAAATCAGCGATTAATCACTTTTGTAAACAAACAGGTCAGCAAATGAAAGAAATCCCTACAAAATAAGAGAAATAAATGCCGTTTGCTTTATTTCTCTCCTAAGAGCAAGACGAAAGGTTTATTTTTCAGAAACCATGCAACTGTACTTTATGGTGCTCATCTGATTAAATGAACACAGTATTCAGGTGCCTTGTAGTTAGCCAGTATAGCCTTCTTGGAGATGCAATTATCAGCCGCAAGAGTATATGTAAATTAAAAGCCTGGATTTGTTTATAGTCTGGATTTATTTCTATAGTTATTTGCATATTGTACCCTTACCTTTACAGCAAAAAACCAATTAACTTTGCAAAGAAATACAAACACACAACCAAAGAAAATAAAAGAAACAAGTATATTTACCATTAATATTTTGTACCTCTTCTGCAAAATTGCTCTCTGCGTCAGGAAGGGGCTGGGCTGTGTTCTGATCTAATTTCTGGGAGTGTCAGGGATTTTGCCATGTTCTACTTATCTGATGAGAAGGTACTTAATCCTATTAACGGGGCATTTAGTCATTAGGTTGAAGGACTGCATGTATGCGACTTCATGCTCATCTGTGTGGGCAAAACCACCAGGGGGAGTATCGGGCAGAATTGCCTGATTTAATGTAATTTGGAACTGCTACTTTTCCGTAGTCAGTAGCCTTTTGTCATGTTAGGTCTTCCATCGTCTTACTTTTTACTTTAAGAAACACCTGCAGCTTATGTTATTAGTGAAATTGATACCGTTAGTTTGGCTAAAAATAGCTTTCAACGTTTAATCTCTTCAGCATGGTTTTATCTTGCTATAAAAAACCACTGCATTATATAAGGGCCTTCTTTGTACACCTTCTGCAGGTACAGGAGTTGAAAAAAATCAGGAACCCAGATGCAGGCTGGCATGTGAGCAGATTCTGGAATGGGACAAGCAATTTTTGGCATTTTCTGCGTCATTGTACTTGACAATGTTTTGGGGATTTGCCCTCTTACTGCTATTTCCCTTGGTTTTTCCATGTCTGTGAAATACGTCTGAGATCTATCTTGTACGAAGTTTTGGATACTTTGAAATGGGATATTTAAACAGTAACAGGTGCTTGATATAAAATATGGACAGGTATTGTTAGCAAATCATATCCCGCCTTGTGATATTCAGCAATATTACTCCCTTGTAGTCAAAGAGGAGATGGGGAGAGTGGGTGTCTAGTCCATGGTCTGTAACAGCAACTTTAAGACATTCTATTCTATTTTGTTTACCTAATCATTCATAAAAGCCAATCAATGATTGATGGCTAAGATCTAACATGATTAATGCTGCTTAGGCAAGAGATTTGATGGACTTAGTTTTAAACACATTATCAGAAACAGTGAAGAATCTATTAGCTCTAATGGAAACTGCAAGTCCCCAGTTTGCATTAAAAATTAAGATAACTCCACACTTTTTTTCTGAAAATGATGTATAGAATGGTGTATGTAATTTATTGTAATCTATATGAATTGCTGTCTCTCATTGAGTTGCTACTTACTCCTTGATGATCCTTGAAGAAGATTCATCACTACACAAAACATTTCAGTTTTTCTTCTGTGGAAATACCAAGCAGGCACCCTTGCAATCCCCTGACCAGACTGGGTCTGGGGCTGAAGCAGAAGGGGCAGTCTCTCTCTTCCTCTCTTGTGGAGCCGAGGGCAACACCCTCTGAACCTCACACTTGGCTCAGGAGAGAGTGAAATTAGAAAATACATTTGCACAAAGGAAGACAATCTACTACAGATGCTTGTGAAACATGTGCTATTAGCCTACAAGTGTAATGAATCCTAAGACTTTAAATCTTGCAGGCAAGAGTTTGTCCACTCATTTCTGACATTTCTCTTTGCTAATATTCATTTACCAGAAGCATTCATTTGCTGGTCTCTTTGAACCTGACTCTGTATGGAGAAAGCTTTACTCAATCTAGAGTAAAAAGGATGTCACGTCACTCATAGTTTACAGGAGTTTGTGAGAAGGCAGGCAGCTCCAGCCCTGTGGGGAGGGAGAACATCACTCTTGCCCCAGGGGAAGAGGCTGGAGAATGCCTGTGGCACAGATCCCACTACTTACTTTCAGAATTGTCTGTCTCTTGTAAAGCACACACTTACACATTGCAAAGCCATTCCTTCAGCTGATGCTGAGACACAGAGTCCTGGTGTGTGTTGAGCTCCTGTTCTCAATTCAGTTGATTTTTAACTTTGCGAAGTGTCTTGCACCATCTTAGATGTTACTCCTCATACTTTATTATAACCATTCTGTGACCACATGGAAATAGGCACTACTGTATGTATCTATTTCTTTTTACAAAAATACAAAATCCTAGTTCTTTGCTCTGATGTTATTGCATATATATCTAGTGGCTGAAAGAGGAGGTGTAAGGAACCCAAGGACAAAATTGATAGAGCTAGCATGTCTGTTAAATTTAATCTTGGGCTTAAACTTAACCTTAGAAGTGCGCTTAAGAACCCAACACACTGTTCCTGAAACGTAGCTGTTAATCGTGCTTACTCGGAAAAGCTTTTCCTCTCTCATTTCCATTTTGAATTTAATTATCATGAAATCTCATCAATAATACCTTCAGGTTTCATGTGAAATATCCATTCTCTTTTCTTCTAACATTCCGAATCTGCTTCGCAGTGATCTATTATGGAGATCTCAGTTTTTCATCTCAGCTGCCAAGTTCAACAGTTTCCTCTTATTATTTTATTTTCCTCTGAATTTGAGTGCTTTGATAAGCTATACTATAGCATATCATGTTATGACATTGTGCTGACACTTTCAGTTTTTCTCAGTCTTATACAAGCAGAAGATTCAGTGCTTTTTGATGCTGTTGAAATTAATAAGGTACTCTTCTAATAGTAAAGCATTCTAGAGACAGTCTGAAGAAGCTTTTGGGAGCAAATTGTAGAAAGTGTCTTTTTCCCCACCCCAATTTCCTACCCCTGTTATTCCACTGCTGCTCTATTTTAATTGAAATAATATTTTTCTATTGGAAAAAATAGGAGAATAGCTTGAAAAGGAATTTCAGTTAAAACAGATTTTTTTTTGCAAGATACTGATAAATTGAAAAGTAAATAATTGTAACAAGATATATAGGCATTGAGCTGGAACCAAGCTGAACTTCAGCAGTGAGACTTGTAGCTGCTTTGCGGATTTTTCATAGGTCCCGTTGGATGACCTCCACGAATGCGTAACATTTTTTCACCATGTACTGCGACTTCTCCCTCTTTGTTGATCCATTCCACCTGGCAGGATTAAGCATCAAGAATTATGTTGAAATGGAATTTCCTGTGTTGTACATCAGCTATAGGATTTTGTTCCAGTCAGATATTTACACAACTATTTTCTGTTTGTAAGAGTTGTTTCCTACTGTGCTACACATTTCCTATGCATTTCTTTCTGAGCTAGGCCAGGCATATAATGATCAGGCTGAAAGTACCTGTACATATTTATAGACTCAATGAGTCATGGAAAGTGCTATATACTGACATTAAATCTCTTGTGTTTGTATGAAATAGTCCCTCGTTCTACGAAATCTTAATTAGCTTTATTTGTAAGCAGCTTTATTTGTAAGCACGCTATTAGTTCTACTGCTTTCAATTGAAATTAAATCCTTGTGGGGGTTTGTGGTGTAATTTCATGGCTAATCTAAAGCATACACGTAAAAGCTTTGGTAAAAGTTAGTATGGGTTTTAAGGGTACAGAATTGTACTTTTGTGCTGTAAAAGTTTGCTTTGTTTTGTTTTGTTTTGTTTTAATCCTTCCCAGTTGTTCAGGAGCCCCTGAGTGGCTTCTGCTTTCTCCTGTATTTCAGAGGCTCTCGAAGGCCGCCTGAAGTTCTGTATTCAGTCTTTGAGTTCTACCTGGTTACCTGAAGTTAGGAACTAAGGCTCCTTCTTTAGCCCAGAGAGAGGGGCGTGCTCCTGAGGTGCTCTCAGACATGCTGGAAGGCCTCAGACAGAGGAGCTGAGGCTGCTTTAAGCTAAATAGCTACCATCACTCTAAGCTACTCATCTTGCAAAAATACCATCTCAGGCCCCCAGTGTAGCACAGCTGTGTTAGCATGAGAGGATCCCAAAGTTCACAAGCCCTGAAGCTCCGAGTCAGGCTGACACAATTACCCTGTCTGGAGGAGGGTCAGGCAGTGCCAGGTCAGGACTCTGCGCTGTGCTCAGTACAAACATGAAACCAGCAGAAGGCAGAAATCAGCCTCCGAAACTTAGAGCATCACACTGAGATGTTAATGTGCCTTTAGCTGGAATTATTAAGCTACAGCTTTTGGGGTCAGCAAGACAAACTGCACTTAATATGCTTTAAAATGCATGAGCCTTTTCTGAGCTCTTTTGCACGTCTACCCATGAATGATAAGGATGACCATTCGGTGTGGGAAAAATGCCTTCCACTTCATTGTCGAAATTTTTTGTTTTCCAAGCCCTTCAGGGCTTTGACACAAAGTTCTAAATACCAGTCTCAGCAGTAACATGACAACTGTTGTTCACAGGGCCAGGCAAAATTTTTTCCCACCTCATCCAGAAGCATTGCAGAAGGGACCTATGGTGGAACCGAAGACTATGTTTGGGAAGACAAAACTGTAGCAAAAATTTAATTCACTTTAGGGAGCAACAAGTTTAAACCTTAGAGTTGAATGAAAGACAATATGAAGCTGAAACCTAAAAAGTATACAGCTCTCTTCAGAATCTGTGCTTAGGATATCAGCTAACTATTAAACTTGGAGAAGCACTATTACTGACGTTACATTATCAGCAGGAGATATCAAAGTCAGTGCAAGGATAACAAAATGAGCTAGAAACTATTTATTAGAAAGCTATGAAGCAAACCTGCATGGTACAGTTACACAAACAGATTTCAGGAAGCATTTAATATTAAAATGCTGCAGTTTTGAACCAGATGTTTTTCAAGGGTTTAGTTTCAAGCTTCCCTAGGAACATTAAAACAAAAAAGTTTTATTGCATGCAGACATGTAATATATCGGCTTTCAGCCTGCAACAAAAAGGAACAGGGTTCCTTCTGTGCATTCATCTGGTTTGCTTAAGCATATCTTTGTCATTCAGCTTGTATCACCTAGTTAAAAGAGTGACTGATTATTGAAAACAACTCCAGAGTTTATTGAAATTGAGAGGACTGAGTTACCAGTTTGTGAGGTGCAGGACAACTCCTGAAGACGGCAGCTGCCCTAACCTGCTGGAAAGGGATTGAAGGCACTCAGGACAGGGCCTTGATAATATCCCATGAAGAAACTGGAAATTGCTTTGTTGGGGAATAATCCTCTGCCTGGTAGCTTGGCCTCTTGTTTCTGCTGCATTTGAAGTGGACTGTGCTCCAGTGCCTGTGGGACAGCAAGCTCAAAGAAGGATGTCTGAATATAAATCTTCTTTAATGTATTTGATAATTGGACACACACAGACCCCTTGCTTGCAGTAGCACAGAGGTGAAGGAAGCAAAGCTGGAATGCCTGCCTGAAGCTTACATTTTCTCCATTTCAAGTATTAAGGACAATTTCTAAGAAGACCCTTACTGCAATTATGATTTATGACTGCATGCTTCTGAGAGTTCTTGCTTAATTGCCGTTGCACATGTTTTTACAGCTGTCCCTTTATATAACTGGTACCCGGCCCTGTGCATCTGCCTCAATATTCAAAGCTTTTTAAAGCACTGTGGAAAAACAACAATAGCTACAGAGACCTGACAAATGGGACAAGAATAAAAAAAAAAAGAAAGAAAAACTGAGTTCAGAGCACATGAGAATTAGGAATGAATGAAAAAAGGCAGAAAGGAAAAGGAAGGTGAAATAGGAAAACAAAGTACAGAATGTCAGGGAGACACAGACAAGAACAATCTTTCCAATTGGAAGTATATGAATTTGTATCCATATCCTCTACCAACAGCCAAATTGTTATTGAAAGCAAAAATAATGTAGGAAGCCCATAAAGATGCTCATGTGGCAGAACAGGACAACTATATAACTCTTGAAATCTTTTACTGTTCTTCATATTTCCTTCAGCTCTGGTATGAAAACATTCTGGGAGAGATGGGGGAATCTGCCCACACTTCAGTACATTTTCAGGTACTGTGAAATGCTAAACACTAAGAAAAGAATTGTGGAATTCACCAGTCGAGATTTGAGTGTGCATAGCGAGTGTGTGCACCTCAGCTAGCAGGTAGCAACCTGATCTATAAGAAGATGTCCCCTATCTGTGACAGGGAGGTTCAATTAGATGGTTTTTTAGGGTCCCTTCCAACTCAGACCATTCTGTGATTCTATGATTCTGTGACATGTATGATACAGGCCAAAATGGGATGGACGTCCTGCTGAATATGGATTTGTGCAATGTCTCATGCATGGAAGCTGACAGGGTCTGATCATTCATACTTTCAGCACAACAAACATAGAAATTATTTCAAGTTGTAAAAAATCCAGTCTGCCATTTTCTAGCACAACTTGCAGTCGACTGAGATGGCAGCTACCACATTTAAATTATCATCTTTTTAAAAAACTTAAATCAAAGTGTTAAACTCATAAAAGATGAAGGCAAACTCCTACAGAGCACAATAATATACTTAGCATTAGGCTCTTAACACTTCAAAGTCATGCTAGGTTTTATTTAGGTTTTGGGTCAACTACATTATAGTGTCCAGCACAGTATCACACATCCTACTTTGTGGACAGAGGTTTGTAGGGATTCCTTATGTTTTTATTTTACTCCTGCAGACAAAACATGTTTTAAAAAATCCTAGAAGATAGGGTCATTGTGAATATTTTGCATAATGGACAAAATGCTCTCTCCAAATGAAGAAATACATGAAATTTCACCTGATGGAAGGATATTTCAGGTATGCAAATCTGGAGTGTTGGGGTAATACTGTATTTTAAGGAGTCACGGTATATTCTCAGCACCTTCTAGAAGGGGTTTGGCTCTCCATCTGGTCAACAGACCAGATATAGAAATCTTCAGAAAATAATTGAAAACATGAGCTGGGTAATACTTAACTTCCAAGCCTGATTGATCTGAAATGGCTGCTTCACATTGTTTGCAAAAGCAGCCAGAACCCCTGGTCATATGTATGTAGGGCACAAAAATGGTCAGTGACTAATACTAAAAATTCATCAATAATGCAGATGCATTTGAAACATCTTACGTGCTAGAAAACTTTCAAACATCCATGGTACAGGCATAATTATGTTGCAAATATTATTCAGAAGTATTTTGCTATTGGTACTGGGGGACAATACCACATTATGCATTTCCATACCTGAACTCAGGAAACCATAAACTTTAGTTTCAGTCTTTGCCCTTGTGCCTCCAATATTGTATCTCATATCCCAAGAGCAGATGGTTGAAGGTCTGTTCCTCTGCCTGGGTCTTGCATATATAACTGCACACACAGACACATTTATGTATTAAAACAGTAGACGACAGGTCAGATACTTAGCTGATATAAATAAGCAAAGCTCCCTTGTCTCTGCAGATAGCTCTGATTCATACCAGCTGAAGACCAGTACATTTTCTCTAGGTCTGGATTCAGTAAACCACACACACACAGAGTGCAAAGCAGCCTATTGTTTGAAGGAAACCTTTCTTGTTTAGGGCACTGCTGAACAAATAAACTAGGCAGCAGAGGGAATTAGCAGGAATGAAGAGCATTAGATCCTCAGAGAAAATAACATCAAAAAAAGCCCTTGGTATCCATCAGTCAGAATTCCTTCAGTGCTGGACAAAAGCTGCTATGGAAATTGTTGTGTTGTAACCTATGTGCTCCCATACTGAATAATTTACTTGAAACACTGCACTTCTAACACTGTGCAGATCAAGTATCATGAGCAAGGAAATAAAGTAAAGGAGAAATTAAAAAGAACTTAAATACTATTCAAGCAAAGCACTTAACCATGCATTTAACTTTTAACCTGAGAGCAGTCTCATGGAAGTCAATGGGATTACTCACGTACTTAAGTAAATCATGCGATTAGAGAGTCCAGTGGACCAGGATTTTAAAAATCTGCATAGCTGTTACTTAAAAATGGATACAGTACAATAGAGGAAGGAAAGGAGAAAAATCTCTTTTCCATCCTCAGTTTCGAATGTACTGACAAAGGCATGATAAGATCTAGCACTAGGAAGTTAGAGTTGGAAAAACCTGGCCTTGAAATAAGACATTTCCTTGTAGCTGTGAGGAAAATATTGAGACAGCTTACAAGAACAGAGTGGATTTACCCTCACACAGAGTTTTTATGAAGGCGTTAAACATATTAAAAGAAAAAGGGGATTAATCGAGATTCTGAGAGTAAACTCAAGGAGTTAAAAAAAAATAAAATTGGTCAGTTCCTGGAGAAACGACACCTCCACCAGTTTATTGCAGCATACTGGTCCACATCCAACCTTCAGCTCAAAAGATTCTTAAACCACTGATTTTGAGACAGATGATTTTATATTGCCCTGCTTTTTGTATTTCTTGTAAGTGTCTGCTGCTTTTGGAAGTACTACTTGGCTGGACATATTTCTGATTTAACCTAGTACAACCATATTTCTTTTCAATACTCTACTATACAAACACACACATCATGAGCGGATTAAGCTGGCTGGTATTTGCAGTCTTTTCTGGCCCTAAAGTATGACAGCCTGACTTGTGCTTACCCCCTTTATTCATGAGTTTGATAGGAAACAGCATTGATTAAATTTCCTGGCACTGTTTGACAATCCTGAGCTTCCTTCAGGATCTGGAAAGGAAGTGAGTACTGCTCTGCACAGTCTGTGACTCAGTGGCTGTCAGTGGAGTTGGAGTCATCCAGGAGCTTCTCTCCTGAGCAATTCCCAGCAGCCAGGGTGCCACACTGTGACAGAGGGACCTCCATTTCTCCTCTCCGTGGCGCAGTCTTTCTAAACTCCCAAGGCAAAAAAAAATGTTATTTCAATACTGTCATATCTGGATAAAACTTGCATAGCCTCTGGTTAACTAGAGACCAGACCAGATGACCTCACTTAGTTTTTTCTGGCTCCAAATGCTGTACACTCTTGTCCTGGGCTAGAGCCCATCAAAGCCCATCTGAGGCCCTGGAAATAGTTGTGTTGACTTCACTCTGCATGAACAAGACTTCAACTCAATGTACAGACTGTGCCTGAGTCAACGGGGGTCCAAAAAGAATGTGGCTCAGCTTGCAGTAAATGCATACACCTAAATGACCACAAGCAGAGCTATTCAGAAAGGACCAGTAACAGCATCCTCACAGAAATTTAATGCGTGAAAGCTCAATTAGCTGTAGAAATCAGCAGGAGATGTTCTTCTCAGCTTTCTGTATGAAAGGTCTACTGAAGTTAAAAGTATTTATAGTTACTTATGGGGAAAAAATTTAGGCTGGGCTATAGGACCCTACAGGATTCAGCCACTGGAGAAAAGCCTGTTCAACCCAGTTTGTCCATTTCCCAAAACAAAACCGACATCAGCCCACATAATATAAACGGTTCTAAATGAGAAAAGACTCATGCTTTAGGCCAGAAGCACATCTGGTACAGCCCTGAGGATCTAGTTCATAGCAGTAATATTTTTCTGCAGTTTGAAGCCAGAACTTCTGCAAGTTTCAATCTGAAGGCTCTTAGCTTGAGAACTAAGACATGGCGGAGTGCTGGGAGCAATTAACTGTGCACTTTTACCCTAAATACCAAAGTTTAATATGCCTGTGTCTCTCATGGCAGAAAGGTGATCCCAGTTTAAATGTTGGGCTTTTTGTTAAATACTGAGCTGTGATTTTCCTGTTCTTCTTTATGCAGTGATATAGAAGCATTGAGAGATAGATGCATCTTTGCATATGAATGGAAGTCATCATTGTCTTAAGAGAGGTGTTTGCAAAGCAGTTATGTGTGTGCCATTAAAATAACCCCATTTATATAATAGGATATTTATGAATGTTAGTTGGGAAATAAGGAATATTTCACTTTGTACAAGTTACAATAACACACCTGTTCATCTTGGCATTATTATTATCTTTATGTATAGTCAGAGTAAGGGAGATTTGCATATGGTGGGTTTGTGTCTTTGTGAGTAAATTTGCCTTCTACACCTTCCATCTGTGGAATATAAAAGCTCAGGACTTTATGAGAAAAAGGTAATTTGAGACATAACCCTGTTCTACTTGGCAATTCAAAATTCCCACATGAGACCAAAACTTTTAAACAGTATAAAGATTAGGGTCTGTTTTCTCAAAGTGGGTATATTAAATTAGGGAGGTAGATGGTTAGCCAGGCTTGATAACAAAGACCCCTTGCAGAGCACAAGTGAGAGCCCAAGGTCTGGCTCAGCCTCAAGCACTGTCAAGCAGAGGAGACTGCATTCCTGGACACTGGGTGTGACAGAGAAGTGTTAGAAAACATGAAGCACTAATTATGTACATGTGAGAAAAAAATGTGGTAGCTGGTCAGATAGCAGGACTGTGTGTGTTTGAGAGAGATGACTAACCCAGAACATTTACTTGTGGCTGATAAAATAATCTGTTTTCATAGGACAGGGATTTTTTTTCCCTTTGCTTGTTTGTGAGTGGTGCTTTGTTTGCATTTGTTTTACATTATATTATTTGTAATTGTTGCATTTTCCTGAAAAGTTATAACTTTGGCACATACAGTTGAAAACCAGCTTTCATCTCTGTAAGAGGCATGCACTCAAGACAATTAAAAGTGGTGTGTTTGATTGTTAATAAGAAATTAGTTGTAACAGAAAATTATTTTGGCAAAAAAAAAAAAATCCAGTGAAGGATGCCTTTGCTATATGATATATTTTAGAAATGTCTTAGAATTCTCTAAGCTGCAAAAATGCTGCCTGTCATTCCATAACACTCTGGGGAAAGACAGCTGAATCTCACTTTTAATTGTGAAATGATAGGCACAGTTTCATGCATTTGGAGGAATGTGAAATATTTCCATTATCATTTCTTACTTTTCTGCTTAGCCCTGCCTCCTCTGTCTCTCCTTTCCCTTTCACCACTCAAGGTAACATTTGGGAGGGGAGTGACATTTATCAGGAATACACAAGCTTTCCCATGGAGTTTCATAGAAAATAGATATTGATTAGAGGACAGGGGGAACAGGCTTTTACAAGAACAGGCTTAGCAGGGGAAATTGAGCATTTGATACAGGAGTGTGGAGAGAAATGCTGGACCATCGCCATAGGAGCTGGCAGCCGAGGAGAGATCAGAACAGTGTGGGGTAGCACAAAGAGATCAAAATAACAAAAAAAAACCAGCCTAAATATAATATCCTGGTACTGTTGGACTGGAATAGAGTCCAAAGGACAAGTCTGGGCTTTGAAGACAAAGCCTGGACATAGGACCTGAAATGGTTCCTGGGCAAGAACACTGCACTGACAGAAAGATGGATGCATGTCTGTCAGCTCAAATACCGTAACCAGAGACACAGGATTGGTCATGAGCTAGTAGCTTCCACATGGTGATCCCATGAGGATCTGTTATAAATCCCCTGTGAAGAAGGGTACCCAAGAAAGATGTTTAGCACATGGACAGAAAGTTGGGAGACCTGACTTCCATGTATCTCAATACCACATCCTTCCTGGTTGTCTTATTTGCTCAGATGCTGAGTTTCCTCTGGAGACACTTAGTTCCAGGGAGGCATCACAATTATCAGATCAGCAGATCACAGCTGCTTCTCAATCCAGATGTTAGAAACTGCCTCCAGCAAGCTTCTTCCAGGAGCTGGGTTGCCTGTGGGTAATTGCACAGACATCTCCTCCTCTGCCCTCCTCCCTGTACCACCAAACCTGGAAGTTGGTCGGTGCCACCTCCTGCTCCTCTGTGCCATCCCACAGGGCTGGTTGTTATTACAAGCCAGGACAGGTAAGATTCAGTCTGACAGTTCAGAGCTGTGTTCAGAGAACTGGATCATTAAGGAGCTGTGTGTCTTTCAGACTCATAAGTAATAATTTCATTGCAGATGAGGATGCTTAGGCAATGTGTAAGTTATCAGAGCTGTCTTCACTTCCAGTTTCTGGGTCCAGTCTGTGCTCTGTTTCCAGATTGATGTTAGGCACTGATGTGCATCACCCAGCCATCTCCCCTGTCCACCCAGCCCTGACATTCCTGCACAGCCTACACAGCCAAGGTACTGGCTCTGAGGATCCATGCATAGGTGCAACATCGAACACACATGGGGAAGCACGACCTGATGCACCTTTCACTAATTGGGTGATGAGACCAAGAGAGATGAAGAACAGCTGTAGGAGCTGTACAGGAACCCATCTGCAGCTTTTTAAGAGCCATAGCTCCAGGGGAACTGTTGTTCTGCCAGCCACTGTTACGCATTACCAAATAAAAGGGCTCCTGTCCTCTCCTGCCTCGGTGACATTCCTCCATTAAGGGCTTAATTGTCTCCTTAGCTGTCACTGTCTGAGGGAGGGAGATATGACAGAGTAAGCATGGTAGGGAAACTGGTGGAAAACAAAATATATAGCCAGTACATTTAGGTCAGTCAGTGAATTCAGTAGGTTGGATTTCTTAAATGTCTTCTGTGCACCTGACCTGGGCTAACATTTAGTCTTTAAGTTTCTCCAAGATCAATTGAATTTACTATCTGGAATTTAATTAAGTTTACTATATAAAGTTGCAACTCATAGTTTCGTGGTGGTAATACAGCTCTGTACATTAAATTGCATTTTTAAGACTAAATAACACCCATCCTTTTACCTATAAATGTATAAAATAATATTTCTAGCTCACTTGCAGCAAAGGAATTTGACGCTGGATTGTCTCCTGTTATTGAATGGGTTGAATATTTTCACTACATGTGAGGAAACAAACCAGACAGGGATCACCTGCTTTTCAAAATATATTTTAAAATGTTTATTTTGCACCTTTGAACTATTTATTTCTTTTCACTGCCATTACAGAAAAATATGGGTTTATACTTAATAAACATCAGTGAGAGGCTTTCTATGCTTGTTTAAACAGAAGTAAACTCGAAGACCTTGTCAAAACAAGTAGGTTAAGCTTGACTAATCAGCTGAAATCATTCCATTAATAGCCAAGGTGGCATCATTATTCCATTAAGTTTTGTCTGGAATATTTGGGGCAGGTACATATATCCATACAAAAGACATTGAATCAGATTAATCTTTCTGAAATTAAAACACAGTAACAGTCATTTACTCTCTATTTCTTCAGTCTGGAAAGGAGTATTGTGCCTGGTTAAAAAAATTGAGGACCAATGAAATTGAGACTTTTTCAGAAAACTTCATTACAGATTGTTTAGGTGGAGTTTGAAATGGTGTTGACATTCTCATGGAATATGGCCACAACTGTAGTTAAACTATGTGGCAGTGGAGACATTAAATGCAATCTGATGCAATTAAGATTATTGGGAAATACAGAGGCACTTTTGATTTCTGTCAGTCCTATGGTAGAAGGATGTAAAATTGCAAGACAGTAAAACCGGGTGTTACATTTTCAGGTTAACTAAATGCAAGTTTATCATCCAAACCATGATTGATGGGAACTCACACTTTGCCATTACTCTCCATTTCCTTCAACCCTTACTTGAGTCTCTTAATATTACAGTGCCTTGTGTAAAGAAACTAAGTCCACTCAAGGCATCCACTGACTGCATTTGCATATAATTTTCTTTTTTGTGATGGATTCCTCTCCAGCTCTAAGAGATAAAGTGTTTATCTCCCAAGAGGGAGTCAAAGTTTAGATATTTCTGCACACAGTTTCTCTAGGTGATAATCAGCAGTACTGAAATATCCAGCACTTATTCATGATAACTTCCCTAGCAGAAGTTTCTACCTCTGAGCTCTCCTAAGAAAATGTTTCCATCTCTGAATCTTTAGCCCAACAAAGATGCAACAAAATGTTTACCTAAGAGAAAAGGCTTGACACTAATTTTCGACATTGCTTTTAGCCACCAGCCAAGGCAACAGACTGCAACTGAAAGCTGCTATCTGCATCCTGCTGGAACCATACAGATAAGAAAGTAGGAAAACCATTCCCAAGGTCACAAGTATCTGGATTTTAGATAACAACTGTGTGAGCTGCCCAGAGTACAAAGGTCTAGGATAAACCTCTGTATTTTAGCTTGCATACCTCTGAAATATTAACAATATCACTGAAACATTTTTTCTCATGTGAGGAATGTGGAAGCAGCAAATGATCCCTATTTCCTCAACAACTGTCATAATACTGTGGTGCTACAGGGCACTCAGATCTAACTGTTTCAATGAAATCATTTAACAGAATTGCCACAGTCCTTTGTTGCCATTTCATCTTGTTGGCATCTCAACTTTCCCATTGGTAGTATAATTATTTATTGAAATGGTTTATTACAGGTGTAAATAGCCATGTCTGGAGACCTGGAGGAAATCAGATCTGTACCATAATTTATGGGGGCATTAATGAGATAAAAAACCAAACTACGGTTCCCCATCTGCCTGAAATGTGTGTGTTAAAAGAGCTGCATGTGAAAGGGCATGGTGGATTAATAAGATGCTCTCATGTAAGTAAGTAGCAGGGGCTCCCTACTTTTCTTACAGGTAATTCTGTTAACAAAGGCCTTACACTTGAAATCACAGCTAATCTCTGTTCTTGCTACACTTGACAAGGATGGTGGGGTCTGAGTCAGGCTTCAGCTCTCACATATGCAAACAGATTTAGGACCTTTGGTCGCTTGTGAGGTGCACACACTCCCATGTAATTCAGAATGGAACAGCTTCCAAAGAAATGATAATAAAAAGTCCTGTTCTGTGACACAGCAGCATTAGAAAATAATGGTTGTTTTAATTGTCAGATTGTGTCCAAAACCCACTTCCAGTTTTTTTTAAGAACGGAACTGGGTTTGGAAATGAAAGATATGTACTTAATTTTGCTGATAGTTAGTGTCTTTAGTCGCTCCTTCTTGTAATTTTATATGGGGAAGTTCTCTTTCCATCTTTCAGCTCAAGGAAGAGCTTCCTTCCTGTTCTAGCTTCAGAGTTAATACAGTATATTTCTTTTCTTGTTCAGAGAAATGAGTATAGACACATTTTAACAGAAACTTCTCCAGTGAAATGCTTTCACTTCTGCTCAGAGGAACCAAGATGAGTTGTCAGAATCTTCACATGCATAACCTCATCAGAAGCATCCTCGTCTGCCAATCTGGCAAATGTTATCAAGGACTGAAACAGTCATGGAAAGTGCTCTCTTAGCCCTCATATATCTTGACTTACACCTGTTGTCACAGCAGGAAGCAATTTACAAAATAAAGCCTTACAATCTACTTTATTTCAACATTAGTCAATATTAAAGAGAAATGTACAGCAACTTCCAAGAGGGAGCAACCAAGAAGTTGTATTCACACTGTTATGTGCACTTAAGGCAGTTGCTTTTTGCACAAAAAAACCCCAAACAAACAAAGCAGTATACTTTACTCAGTGTTTGTATTGTTTGCTTGTGGTTAAAAAGCATTTTCTATCCTTGGTGTTTGGACTTACTGCAGAAATAGAAAAAGGATTTTTCATGTCATGGATAAGACAGAAAAAAATGAATTTTGTCAACAACTCACAACATTTATTCATATCATGAGAAAAATCCACTTAAGTATGGACATTTGGATATAGAAATGCCAAGTCTATATTCTTAGCACATGATTTTTCTATTTTTTGCTTTGTAACTGGGTCCTCCAAGGTCTTGCTCTTCCATTTCTTATTCATTGTGTTCCAAGTAGCCAAGAAACTGATGGTAAAATGAAAGAGATTTATTGCCAGATGACTCCCATTTTGTGATTATATGAAAACCCTATTTGCATATGCAGCTGGGGGCATTTATATTAGGAACCCAGTTATGTGGCTGCTTTTTTCACCCCAGATTTTCCAAGATATCCCCAGAGCCTCTCCAATCAAAAGTTTTTTATGAATGTTTTCTCTAAATCATCTTGCAGTTTCAATGGCAGGATTGTTTACCCCAAGCGCTGCAGCTAACCCCTCCATGCCAAAGGACGCTGTGCTGGCCCTGTCTGCATGGCAAAGATGGACTTCCCAGGGAGGAAGATTTCCCTGGAGAAATCCTAGGGCTGGGAGAAGTGCTCATGGGATCTCCTACCTTTTCTGTCCCTTATAGAGTGCTTTGAGTCAAGGTGGCAGCGTGGTATTGAGCGGCATTGGGCTGCAATAGCAACACTACCCACTGCTGACAGACTGTGCTGTGCTCCCACCCATGAAGGAGCACTCTGTCCTGACAAGGGCTGTAGAGTTTTGACCACATGCCATCATATGGGTAAATCTGTCCCTCTTGCCTACCTCTTTTGGTTTCTTTCACTGAACAGTGAGTTTTGTTCACCATCCTGTCTCTAAATGCTTTTGTGTTGATGATAGCGAACTGCAGTCAATGTCTGCATATTGCCAATCACAATAAGGCAAATGCTTTTAATTCCTTGAGAGCATGTGGTATATGGTGCATTATCTTGCTTTTCAAATTTTCTTTAATCCTACACCATCAAAACAACAAATCTGAGAGAGGACAAGAGGAATTTACCCCACCAGCAAGTGCCTGTTCTAAGTAAATGCCTCCTCCTATCTGATGACATACCAAGCCTAAACTGGAGAAGAACAGACACTCACTGTATTTTCTAGTTTCTTCCTCAAGTAACCCAGAATATTTGCAGAGATGAGGGTTGCTCTGCTTTGCCTGGAGTATTGGCTCTAATACAGCAATAACTGCTTAGTATACCCAGCTCACACTTAATTTCTCAGTTAGTCAGGACAGGAAAATTGACATTGCCTAGCATGCCAGCAATAAAGGTATTTTTACTCATTGTCACATTTTCCATACCTCCAAGTCTGCTAAGGCCATCTGCTTCATTGCTTTCCTCATCATATTTCCTGAATGTGCTTTCTTTCTATGTGTTTTGATTGTGGAGGTAATATATGTTTTGTGAAAGCTTTTGGGCTGCTTTTCCATGAACTAGGATCTGCTTTTCCATTTTTTCAGTGTATGTCTCATCAACTAGAGCAACCTATTAGGAAAGTCTCAGGGACTTTAATCCTAGTGCCTCTATAACCAGTTGTAAAAAAGGGAGTATTTAGAGATGGAAAGTACCCATTCTCTGGGCTCAGGCTTGGATTTCAACATACTGAGCAAAGAATGTTATTAGTTCAGTGTCTGGGGAATCTCCTGATGGAGATTTCTGTGGGAATCATCTGAAACCATGGAGTTGCACAAAAAAGTATCTCTGCTGTAAAAGGGCAGGTGTTTGCAGAGTGGTGGCTCATCTGCTGACAGACAACCTGTTTGCTAGGGGAGTTAGTCCTTCTGCCTACTAAAGGACCCTAGGAAAAATCAGAGGTGGTAAGTTCAGTCTGTTTTTGGATTATTTGGGTGGTATTTCCACTGAGGAAAGCAAACAGTCTGACAAGCCTTGGGGAGAAAACTTGGCTTGCAGAGTACATCCTGTAGGAGCACCTGATCCCAGGCAGTGGCCTCCCAGAGAAACCTGAGATGCTGCTCTTTGGTTTGGTCACAAACTAAGTGGTGTTTTTCCTGGATAACTTCACTTTTTTTTTTTCTTTTTTTTTTTTTTTTTAATCCTTCCTGAGTATTTTGTACAATTTTGCTAAGTCCTTGTTATACACCCAACAATTGTCAAAAGTACTTGGTGTGTCTCAGCTTTTTGTTCCATACATGGGGGTGGAAGTGAGCAGGACTGCTTTGCCATTGTCCCTAGCAGTCCTTGCAAAAACAGTCACTGTGATGTCAAAAGAAACAGTAAATCTCTGGCATAACAAAAGAGAATCAAAGTGACTTACAAAGAAATGTTAAAGCAGCATTTTTTTCCCAACACACACCCCCCCCAGTATTGTAGAAAATTCCTTAAGCAACAGAAGTGGAAAGAGAAACAAAGTTTAACATTTCAGTGTCTTACTCAGCAAAGTTTTCTGAGGAAAACACATCAGTTGAAATAGTAACCTTTGTTAGTTTTTCCATATACTTTATTCAAATAAAGATATGCGAGCTACATGTGTTTCTGTTTAATCCAAAGACTTTATTCTAAATTCCTCGGATGTACATTAACTTGGTATTTTTATTTATTAGTTACTGGAAAGAGTGGCACACAGGGATAATGTTGAACGTGCTGTAAATCAGTGTAGAATTTAGCTTGTAGAGATTTAATCAGAAAAGTTACATTTGTAGAGGGAAGAAGTATCTTTTATTAGCCTAGCTGCCAGAGTGGGGAAAAAAAGGGACAAAAATCTAAAAGCTGTGCCCGTTTTTCTAATTAGTTCCTTCAGTCAAAAAAAAAAAAAAATTACCCTTAAACCACAAAAGTTACAGCAACACCAGTATGATGATACATTTATGCAGACATGGCCACAAACCTCTGTAACCTCATTGTCCACACTTTCCCTTCTGCCCAAATATAAAATACGGTTATCACATTCAGAGCTAATGATTTTGTTAGAAAAGGGGAGGCTGTATTTGATGCATTTCATAAGGGAAATGAGTTTAAGCAGGTAAGAGCAGCCTGTCAGCCCACGGAGCGGGCAGGAGGATGGTGTGTGCAGGACAGCTGCAGCGTAACACAGACTTACCACCAGGAGCAAACTCTCCATTTCAAACCCTGGGCACTTGCAACAAAACAAAAATAAAGCCCAGCTCTGTGATCCTTATTTGAGTATTGCTCAGGCTCATCAAAAGATGCAGGATTGAGTTTGAGTGACAAGTTTAACCTCCTCTTAGGGCAAAGGTTTGAAATTCCTTTACCTAACAAGTAATTGTATCATACAGTACCTACTGAGCTGCTAATGGTAAATGAGAGACATTTGGGGACAGAAGGGAGCTAGGAGTCCTTTCTAATTAAGTGTGCCCCTTTCTGAATCTCTAGATAAATTCCACAGTAGTTTTCAGTCCATGCTTGCATGCTACACCTTTTTCTTCTTTCCCTGTTTCTCCTGCGTGCTCTGTCCACTGCTCTGCAGGCAGAAAATTCCTCTTGAATTCCTTTTGTGTCTGGTCATTCCATAGATTAAATCAGAGCCCCTTGGTTTATTATAAGGAATGCAACCCTCACTGTTATCAACATGTCTCTGGACCCTTCCTATTACTATTTCCAATTTGAAGGTTCCTTTGGGTCCTTTGTTTTATCAAAAGTCCTGTTTCCTAAATCTTTTTGAACTATAATCTGTGAATTTATACATCATCTGGTTTATCGCCAGTGCGCTGTTCAGGCCATGAAATACACAAAATGTCAAAAACCGTGCTCAGTTCTGCTCTGGAGGTGTTCCCACTTGTCTCACACTTGAGGTGGTTGTGTGCCAGCTTGTGCTGAGCCAAGAAGCCATGGAATGGCTGAGGTGCTCTGCAGCGAGCCTCACCTCAGATTTGCACTCTCTGGAAGTGCCTTACCTCAGATTTGCACCCCACAGCCTCTATGCCTCTTGGTGAATCACCCCAATTTGTGTCTTCATGAACAGGCTGTTCTGCCCCATTCTTTCCATTCCCCTCACATCCTACATGCTTCCACCACTGCAATATGGATACCCACTCCAGCATGTTTCAGTGTGCCTAAATCTTCTGGGCAGCAGAAGTTGTGGCTGGCTGGGATGTGCCTGCATGCCAGCTGGCCAGGCTAATGTGCACATGGGGCATGGGTCTGATGGCCACTTCCAGACTGAATAAAGGCTGGGCTCTGTCTCCATTCCCATCAGGAACAGATGTTCCTCTGGCTCTTGTTTTCCTATGTGGACAAATGGTTCAATCAAAGGTTTGGGAAATGAGCGACTTTGAGCCCTGTGTCTTTCTGCTAAATCTGATTGAAATGGCTGAATTGCAGGACAAAGGTCTAAGAAAAGATGACACACTGATCATGAGAGTTGACACACAGATTCTTATGCAAACAGGCTGCAAAAGTCACGTAGGAATCGTTTTCTTAAGAAATAAAGCTAACAATGTGATAGCCTGGGTGGAGATTGATATCAGGGAAGCTGGATTTGGCTTCCTGATTCTGAGACTCAGCCTGTGCATTGCCATAAATAATGTTGCTGACAGGCAGTTTTAAATTGCACAACAAATGGACCAGAGCAGGGCTACTCGATGGAGCAGAGCAAAACACATCCCTTGTTCTTTCTTGCTTCTCTGCTCCTTACTGCCTGCTGCCTCCTTCTCCCCCTTCCCTTACACAACCAAGTGTAAAGAAGAGATCTGCACTAGCAGGCTTCTCCTTTCCTGAAGAGAAAACAAGTCCTGATGGGTATTGTACCCCTAGATCTCCTCATGTGAAATAGAGCCAGCTTGTGTGAGTGGATCTCAGGCAGCAGTGTTGAACCCCTCTCATCTACAGCCAGCTCAGGTGCTGGTCTGGGTCTGGTTCTTGTCTGTGGTTTGGTTCTGGTGCACAGACCTGAAATTTCACATGCTCAAGGTGGAAGACAATGTCTACTTGCAAATTCTGAAGAACAGATACTAAAGTAGTGGAGGCACAAACCTCATAAATGGGGAAGACTAGAAAGGAAGGGAGTATGCTTGTGAAGCAAAGTTTATAGCACATGGGCTCTTTGCAAAAAGATTAACAGAAACTAGGAGAAATTCTCTTAGGCCTTTGTTATATTCCATCTTCCTGAAACCTCCTCCTTGATGTGAAATTAAGCTGTTTTGGCAGTGGAATTTTGTCACTCTTCAGATATTCTAATTATCTGCCCTAACAGGAGCCTGGTTTCCTAGTTCACTGTTTCTTTTTCCTCCCTTGAGACTATTCCTGGCATGCATTTCCACATCATTATGCAAACATCGAGTGCAAAAAATGTCTTTAATGTTTTAGCAAGACTGTACCTAGCTTATCAAGTGCATACAAATGTGTAAATCTGTAAGAAAATCTGCTGTCTTTTTCAGTGACCCTTTTACCCTTCAGGATCAACTTGAAAAGCGCTTTGTAATGTACATGAAAAAATTCTGATTTCCTCTCCCTTTTGTACTTGCTTACCTGACACACCTGATGTGAAGCATTGTTGTCTGGTACATTTATCTGCTCTCCTCCATTTGGAGCCAAGTCTCCACTGATTGTGATGGATGTAGAAAGGGGGGTAATGTGGTTCCTCACAGAATTCATCACTAAAAGGTAAAAAAAGAAATACTGAAGTTATCTTGAAGTTAGATTTTAAGTGTTGGACAAATTTTGAAAAGATCAAGTAAAACTTATTGGGGTATTGTAATCAGACTTGGGGGATTTCAAGGACTATTTTTAATTAAGCTGAAAAATAGTGGCAATGCCCAGAATATTGCTTATATATGGAGCCTCTGATACAACAAATAGACTCTGCAGAGAAAATTAAAGAATGGTGGTATGGGTAGATAAGCAGAGGTCCCAAGGGATTTACAAGGTGGCCACAAAATAAAGGGGCCAGGGATGGTCTCAAACAGGAGGCAGGAGAAGCAGGGCTGCTGTGGGGAGCAAGGGGACAGCAGAACAGAGGCAGGCAGGGACAAAGGTCTCACCAGGGATCCCTGGGAGGGTTGACTCTGCCAAAACTGCTGCTCTGAAGGCTGTAGCAGAAGCAGCAGCGAGTCTGTGTGTCCTGAGCAGTGACCCAGGCAAGGGAGGCACCCTGGTCACTGTCATTTTCCCATGCAGATGCTCTGCCCCAGGAGCTCTCCATTTGCTGTCTGCTGTTCTCCCTGGCACTGGAAAAGAGCTCTCCATGTCTGCTTTGCCTTTGCTCTCTGTTGGGTTGTGCTAAATCAAAAGCCAGCCCCTCAATATGTGTGTAAAAGATGTCCAAACACCCATTTTTTAACTCCCAAGTGGGCTTTGTAGCTTCTCTGCTGTCCCTGCCCTTCTTTACAAGTATGTGCTGAACTACACTGTGTCCACAAAGACAAACATGCCAGTTTAGCTAAGAAGATAATTAAAATTTTATTGAAAACATATACCAGGAAGAATGTCTGCTTAACAGCTGCCTCCTTGCACATAAGTATAGGCTCTACCTTTTGTTTTCAGCTCAGGAATGAATAAACCACAAAACTAGGATTTACAAGGAATGCTTATTAAGAAAAAGCAGTTTCATAGAATAGTCTGAACTGCAAGATGCAAAATTACTGGTGGTGACATGAAGCAGGTTGGAGCTGCAAACAGGCTGTCCAGCTACAGCTGATTCCCTGTTCTGTCCTGCCCTGCCCAAGAGCTGTGTATACATACACATTTGTCAAAGGAAAAAAAAAAAAAAAGATGGATGGATGGAAAATACTTTGTTCTTAATAGGGAAATATCCATCTCACAAGGTTGCAAATGGAGAGCTTTCTCCCATTTCACAAAATGGAAATCTTTTAAAACGTAGCTACGTGTAAAATAGCCTCCCCCAAAAAAACTTTGAAGAACAAATTAACTGGTTCTGTGGCATCTCACCAGGCTGTGGAATTTAGAAAACCACATTCCTTGGATTCTAAAACACTGGCCATCCCGCTGCTCTTTCAAATAATGTTGATTTTGCTGACTAGTCTCTCTGAGAGCCAGCACAGTTGTCTAATTGTAAGTAAATAATCTCGGAACAAATCCATGTTTGACATACTGTCATACTAGCATTTACTGTTTTGCAAAAGGGATTTACTTCAAGGATATTGAAAAATTCCATTGGTGTTTAAGGGGAGTAGCAACTGTGACCCTCTATAAATTAAAATGCTTGACCCTGCTATATGATATAGAAGATCCAAAGTATTTCACAAGTTCAGGTCAGTGAAGGCAGAAAACAAGCCCTGCTTCTGAAGGTGTGGTATTATGTTCACACAAACATCCGTGAGGACCAGGAAGGTTTACAAGGGTGAGATATTTAAAGCTCAGGCTCTCAGGCTCATGTGCAGAACCCCCCATATCTTCTTTCTCTATAAGGTTGATTATAAAAGTCTACCTTTACAGATCATGTTGCTAGGAAAGGACATGCTGGCCACATTCAGAGCTGCTGTAAAATGTTTAGAGGGACACTGATGCCACTGTGATGTCAAAGTTCAAGAGCCTCATGAGTCCTGTGGACCACCTACAACTTGAGGCTGCCAAATCCTAGCATCTTCTATATTCAAGGGAAGATGAAGCCATGAAATCTAGTCTGAAAGCCTGGAATGGTCAGCCTGAGTGTGCCCAACACTGCTCTTCTGAGACCCTTTCAGGGCAGGCTGGGATAACGCAGGGACTCGAGCACCAACGGCCCCACTGCTCTTGGATGTAATGCCATAGCTGTGGTGGTGACAATAACACCAATGCCAGTAGAGAAGGGTTTTCTGAGATGTCACAGCTCTCTTTCTGGCCATACAAGCCAGGGCCCAGCAACCTGGCATATGAGCAAGCTCTGAAGAGCTCATCATGATCTCAGATGATGACACCACTGCAGCAACATGGGCACAGCAGACTGCATGGCCTGTGGTGCCTGGGAGCCCAACCATGCAGACCTCTGAGCCTTACCCAAAAGAAACAAACGTTCAGGACAAGGCAGATGATGAGGGGAATCTGAAGTGCAGGATCACCCCCAGGAATTGCATACCCACACACATATATTGAATATTGTGACCAGAAATGGGAAGGATGCTGGACTGAATTTCCATCTTTCATTCTTTGATTGAACATAAGAAGCTACATGGTGTATTGAGGGGTTTTCCACCACCAGTATGAAGATACAGATCTATACCTCCCATTGTGGAATTCTTTAAGAGCTGGTATTTATGATGTCATCATTGTAGTTGCTGTTTTCATTTGCATCAGCACTGCTTACTGTAGCTCTTGTTTGATATAGCCAAGGAAAGAAAGCATCCTTTTGTAGCACAGCCACTTTAATATCACAGTCATTGTATAACCTGCTTGAAAAGGGGGGCAGAGCTCATTACAAGTTCTAGTGATTCCACAGTTACCCCAGCACAATACCCCATTAAACCCATGAGCCTTATTGAGGACCAAACCAAATTCTGAGCGTGGTGCAGAACTCCTGAAGATGTGTACTTTGGCTTGTTAGATGAAGGCTGATGTTTGAGGGATTTTAAGAAGAACACTTTCCAGGTTTTCCCAGTCTGTCACAGTGCTGAATTCAATGTGCCTTGTACCATTGAGTGTTGTAACACAAAAAGGTGACAGATCAAAACCAATCAGGTTTTTGTATCATATTTTTATATGGCTGAATACTTTTTCTTTTTACTGTGCATTTGGTGGACATGGAGTGAAGAATTCTAGGGACATATTCTAGATCTAACTCCTTTAATGTTCCCATTATAATGAGGAGACAAAACTGGCTTTTTGTGAAGAAATTTAATAGAAATATTCATAAGAAACAACAAAAATGTTCTGTGACTAATGAAAGCATTCAAATTAACTATCCAAATGTCTAAAAGGTCTTGCTAATAACTTTGTATTTGTCTGAAAAGTTAAACTGTTGAAGTACAGTCAGTGTGATGGAAGCGTACAAAGTTTTGTTTAAATTCTTGGCTCCTACAGGGAAAACTGTCTCTTTGGATTTGTGTGCATCTGTTTCTATCTGAAAATAAAATCCAAAGAAACAGGAGCTGGAACAGTTTTTTGGTGTTGATTCAAGTGGTGCATGAGAATTCAGGTCAGTTTTCTTACTGGATCAGTACCAATTTCACTATTTCCAGTCAAAGAAATTATGATGCTTGTTCTTAAAATGTTCTTGAATGGGATTGCATAAAAAACTCCAGCTTGTCAAGCCAGTTCTTCTGGACTTGTGTGCTGCTCATGGAGAGATCACTCATAAATGCTGCTAACAAATTTGCCCTTTGTGACCTCATGCTGTGAAGTTACCTCAATAATTAAAAGAGTTCCTATATCAAATAACAAAGCCCCTTTTTTGACAGTGGAATGTGTAATGTTTGTAGATTTTCCTCTCCAGTAAGCTGTCAACATTTTCAAAGGAAAACAGGAAGACGTCTAGTGGGGAGATCATAAGGTGGGGAGCCAGGAGGTCTAGGTTTATTCCTGGCTTTGCCACCATCACATTACATGATGCACAGCTCCCGTCTGCTTTGTTTTCATTATTTCCCACACAACAGCACTGCTCCTGATGGACTCTGGGCTCTGCTCTGGGTGCTCAGGACCATTGGGAAAGCTCTGGTACCAGAAGATGTTCACAGTAATCCAGAACTCCTGGGCACATACAGCAGTGTGAATTTTCAGAAAACATGGACTGCCTCTGAAAAAAACTGTACATTTTTTGCCTCTCTGAAAAGTTCAACAGCTTTGCAGGGAATATTAACTGCTTTCCCATGAATACATGTACTGGCCACGAAGGTGCCATTATAATAGTTGTCATTTAATCTTAAGCAATAAATTTTCAGCAACAATCCAATAATATTTCCCTGGGATCCCAAATGGCTTCGTTTTTTTTTTTCTTTTCTTCTTTTTGAGGCTGAATTAACAGTTACGTAATATAAGGAGAGGGGTTTTTTTGCTTTTACTTCATAAATGATTTTTTGTTAGGCACAGTGGAAAAAGAACACCATATAACAATTCAAAATGAAGCCATCTGGCTTTGTGTCCATCTAACAATGTTAACAAATGTCCCACATCTAAAAGAAACATGAAGCACTATTTCTGTGCCGTGTTCATTTACTTCACTTTGAAGGAGCGTAACACAAAGACGCATTTATTAAATGAAGCACATCCATCTTCTTTTTTCTTTCCCATGGCATTTCATTACTTCTTCGCCTGTGTTTCAGTGATCTTGCCTCCACTGTGGTGCACCTTAAAAAGTCAGAAAAAAATTTCTCAAAGCCATGATCTTGCTGTTCCATTTGGTGGGGGCTCCTACCTTGCAGCCCAGCAGAAGGCAGGTTGTCCAGATGTGACTGTAGATAAACTACTACACATGAAGGGAAAATAGAAGGAAACTTCAGTTATCACCAGGATGCAGCCCTTAAGTCACTTCAGAGTAACTCATTGGTTTGTCCTATATCCTAATGGGTTTATGCTTCCAGCATGTGAGTGCACTGGATTATGCAAGATAAAGATGAAAAATGAAAATGTTAAAAATGTTGCCCTGCTTGTTGGCATTTTGATATTGCTTGTGGGAATAAAAAGAAAAGAGCAGATGGGATTTCAATCTTAGATTCATGCTACTAGGAAAGTTTTACAATTAGTCTACACCCAGCCTTCCTTAATGTGTGGTCTCCAAGACATCAGAAGGGAGACTGCGAAATGATTGCGAAAAAAGTTTAAAAACACACACACACAGATTCCCACAGATACAAACAAGCAAGCAGGCAAAGCAAGAGAAAATAAAACTAAAAATATGAAACTAAATAAAAATCCTGCATGGAGTCTAGCCTTAGTATTTGCCCAGAGTGAAAACTGTCTTGGCAAGGTGATCCTTGGATTTCTTTCCCCCCGCCTCAACCCATTATGTGGTACTTCAGAAAGGGGGAGTGATAACACTGGCAAACACCTTTAGTGAAGACACAAATTTCACCAATGGATGGAGTTTGTGCTCACACAGTCAAAGGACTTCACAGAAAAACACCAAAAACAAACACAGAGTTTGTATGGACAAGCCTGTCAGTTTGGGAGTGCTTATTTTAATGCTCCTTTCTTTAAAGCCATAGGCCAACACAACAACTTTGGCCCTTCCACCACAAGGAGGTAGGACAGATTTGATGAAATACCTCTGCTTGGAAGTGAGGATGGGCATCTCTGTAGCTGCAACTTATTTTGGTTAGGAGGGAGCTGCATCTCTCTTGGATTCTCCTCCAGAAGCTGGTACCTGTCTGGTACATTGTACAATGAACTGTCCCTCTTGGGGGCACAGAAGAGATGGGCAATGACCAAGGACTTGTGCTGCTGCAGACCCCTTCCTCCCTCCTCTCCCACCACTGAAGGAAAATGCAGGTGCCAAATAGAAGAAAATTCAAAGAGCTCCTGCAGGGCAGCTGTTTTGATCTCTGCAGCTCTTCAGGCCCAGGACATGCACAGCTGAGTAAGAAAATCCATAAGATGACCAAGCTTTAAGTGAGATAAATAAATAAATAAGTTAATTAATTAATCCTGATTTATATATAGCACCCACAAATTATCATTTGAGCCTCTCAAAAGATGAGAGCAATTTTGCATATTCATTAGAAATTGCATTGTGCTGTTCCTGTTTTTTAAAAAAAGACATCCAAGGAACTTCTTGCCTTCCAGGAGAGAAGCTGGGGCAGGCACCAGCAGTGGTGGGACTCCAGCAGATGTGAAAGGGCTCTGTACCAGGGTATGGGCTCTTTTCCTGGAAATCCTGATGTTTGCATGCTTACACACATGCTCAGCTAATGCAACTCTGCTGATACTATCAACAGCTTTTCTTCTTTTTCATAACCATCTGTGGTTTTGACTCATTTATTCCAAAACTGTGCAGCTAAGTCTGCCCAGCTATCTAAAATTAAAGATCTTAGCTCACTTTTCCTTTTTTTTTTCCCCTTTCTTTTTTTATTGTGGTTTTATTACAATCTGTCCTCCTTTCTGCTGCTGTGACTGAAAAGAGTTCATTTAGGTGTCCTAAGACAGGGGAGAAGAGTTCAGAAATCCTCTGTGGTGTCATCTTCATGTAGAGGAATGTGTCTGAGAGAGCATTTAAATCTTCTGTGTCCGTGCTGAAGACTTTCTCTTTTTCCTGGTGACAGAAGTGTTTTCTTTGCCATTAGCTCACCATGTGGGAATCGGTGTCTTAACATGCATAACAGCACAGCAAAAGTTTAGAATATGCTACAAAGCTTAATGACAAAAATATGTGCAGAATCAAATAAATCAAAATCTTTTGGACTGGGTTCCGTGGGTGGAAGGTTGTTCTTATATTTCATTTTAAAGCCTTCATTCATTCCTGCAATAGAATGCTATCTGTTTTGGTTTTGATTTGGCCAACTTCATGCAGTTTTTCACATGCAACTGTCTATGGAAAGCAAAAGCTGCACTTACCATTAGACAACAGATTTAAAATAACTCTTTACTGTCTTGTTTCCTTATCCAGTATATTTTTTTAAATTATGTGATGTTTACAGTTTGACAAAAAGTAATGCCTTTTACTCATTTTAGAGGGCTCAGCACCAGGGGCCTCATCAAATGTGTTTCTCTTAATCACAGAGCCAAGCATTTAGCTCAAAGAGATGATTCTTTTTAGCATAAACTCACAAAAACATGTCTTGTTGAGACCTCTCAATATGATGTAATATAAAAAATATATATAAACACTGGAATTATTCAGAGAGGTTTTGCAATCTTGACAAATGACCCATTAAAAGATGGATCTTTTCCCTGAGAGGGAAAGTTATCCTTAACATCAGAACACAGCCACTTTCAAAGTAAAATAAGTGAAAGGGGGTTGTATTTGTTCACAAGTAGCTCAATTTTGTATAGACCTTGAAAAAAATCACAAACAACAACAAAAAAGTCTGTTGAATTTTGCATCAACATGCAGACAACTGCAGTAAAATCCTTAGGAGTGTTACAAGTGGAGAAGGAGTGGAAAAGTCAGGGTGGGCAACCACCCAAAGGAGCAGCAGGGAAAGGTTAAGTGCAATATCTGCTGACAATACCTGGATTAGTGGCACATGAAGAACCCAGATGGAATACCTGGATTGGTGGCACATGAAGATCCCAGATGGTCTGTGTGCAGCTTCCCAGGACACACAGACTGGGAGACATGGAGGTGGCCAGGTTGAATAACTGATAACTTAATTTCTAGATGGTATGAAAGAGGCACATACAAACCCACATCACTGTCACCAATCTAAGAAGAAACCAGGACATGTGGGGAAGTCTTCATAGGTGGCATCCCTTGTTCTGCCTGTCAAGGAGTCCCAGGCAGACTACCTGGGTATTCATATCTGGATGCCTGAATGCATTGATTTGTGTGTATACCCCTCATGGAGCTTGTCAGCATCAGCATATCGGCACAAGAGTGTGAGTGAAATTTACTCCATTTTACCAATAAAAGCACTTTCCCTTCTCTAAAGTGATCTTTGATAGATCACTGGTAGTGTTGCAACATTATTTCTTACAGCTCTATAAGGAATTCTGGCTTTCAAAGGACTTTGTGTGTTGCTATGAATCAGGGATTGCTCTGCCTCCTGCTTGCAGTGAGCACGGGCAGCTGCCAGCAAAATTTGCCTCTAATAGCATAAAATAGGAATTACACATCCAAACCCATCAGATGTTTGTTTAACTGGATTGGATTTGCACTGCTCTCCTTTCTGCCAACAAAATAAAATTTTGAAAAAGGTAATCTTCTCAACATGCAGTGAAATCTTGACTCCTCTGAAGCCAGTGGCACATATCCCATTGATTTTAGGAAGGCCAAGTTTTCAGTGATGGCTTCTGGTCTTCCAAGTTGTTGAACGTGAAAGCTGAAGGCAAAGGACATTTGTAAAGGTACGTCCTTACCAGGTTCTCTAGAGTTAGCAACATCAGAAAGAGCAAGAGCAGTAAGACTACTCTAAAAAGAGCAAAATAAATGCTCATTTGAAGTTCAAGCAGGTATTTAATAGCTTTTAGAGAACTAAACAATACCCATTCCTGTATGAGATGAAAAGTAAATAGCATCTTTCCCATTAAGGTTAATGGCAGCTCAGTCCATGCCTCAGGAAACAAGCAGCAATATTTACATCCATGTCTGCACATGTCCTTGAAATGTGTTCATTTCCTTCCGATGCAGGTTTTAATAAATTGTTATCCTGTCTTAGGATGGTACCTAAAACACAGGCTGACTTTTTCTTCAAAATACTTGGCAATGCAGTCGTGCTCTTTTCATCAAAATTTGAAACATTTTAAAATATGTTGATACGAATCAAATCCACCCCCAAAGTCTTTCAGCACAAATGTTTCAAGAAAAATACTATTTCAAGAAAATAGATTTCAGCATCCATTATGAAACTTCATCTCAGCATTCTGAAATTATGTTTCTATTTGTCTTGTGTTAATTTTAAAATAAATTCTATAACTTACGGCAATTTATACAATACTGCAGTTAGCAGATGACAACATAGCACAGTGCAATAAAAACTATCATCACAGCTGAAATATTTTATTCCCTTACTGAGTTTTACTATCTTTTAAAATCATTACTGTGTGCTGCTTTCTATCACTGAATGAAACCCCTTTCCTTGATCACAGTGTCTCCTGTTTTTTGCAATGATCTGGTATGTCACTCCCATCCAAGTATTTCCTGTTTGTTTTGGAACTAAAAAGTCTGATAAATTCTTTCAACACAATAGAAATTAGAGACAGCTACATTGAGAAGATAAAATGCTTTACTGTGTAATAAACAGAAGCCAGACTTAACGATTATTTAAAGTAATATAATAAAATATAGCTGCTCTGAAATCATAAACTGATTTCAAAGCAATGGAAGTGGCATAAAGTAATATCAAAATGTAAAAGCATAAAATAATAGATACAGCAGACATTTAAAAAATTTTAATCCAGAATTTCAAATTCCAACCCAAAACTTAACAGTCTTCAAAGCAGATAGCATTTTAATTTTTTTTTCTTTTTGCAATGTGGAGTGTAGGAAAAACAGGTTAAAATGTAATTTCTCCTTTAATTCAGAAAAAACCCAAATTTTCAACAGCAAAATTTCCTGAACACTCACATCCCATGTTTTGATCAGGACTGATATTTAGACAAACAAGTTAAAAGAAAATTCCTTTTTCCAAAAAGTGCCACATGTTATAAAACAGCATGAGCCTGAGTGAGCGTTTAATCAAAGCTGTTTAAATTCAGAGTGCTGTTAATAAACCATGAAAGAATTCAGTCATTATTCCAATACCAATCCATATATCATCGCCATGTACAACGTAAGATTAAATATAGATTTCTTATTAGCCAAAAATGCTGCCCATGCATAATCAGGAAGCACAAGTCCAAGTAAAGCTGTGTAATTATATACAAACCATTTCAACTCACCCTTGCCAAGAAAAAACATCAACAAAAGTGTTGTCTGCATGACCAATTAATTCCTGCAGAAGGCTGAGAGCATCAGACTGTGCACGAGGCTCTTCACCTGTGATATTCGATAATACAGGGGTGAATAACTCAGTGAACACACCTGAATATATCATTTGTAACAGTGTCTTGCCTGACCAGAATGAACTTGCAATAAAACTATCAACAGAGCCTTCAATGTATAATTTAGAACTTTCATAAAGAATCATTTAGGCTGGAAAAGACATCCAAGATCATTGAGTCCAGCCATTAACTCAGCACTGGCAAGTCAACCACTAACCCATGTCCCCAAGAGCCACATCTACACATCTTTTAAATACCTTCAGGGATGCTGATTCCACCAATTCCCTGGGTTTAAAATGTCACGAAACAATCTACTCAGTAGGGTTGATCTGGACACATACAGGTTATGAGTTTTCAGGTTTCTTGTTCGTTCTTTGCAGTTATTAGTTGCTGTCTTATTTCACAAGACTCTTAGAATTCAAAGTTTTGGCAAGAGCAATCCATTACAAGAACTGCCACCACGCTGAAAAAATTTTCCAGTGGTACAAAATATCTACTTAATTAGCAGAGCAGATCAAGTCCCAAGGTTTCATTCTTCACATTTTAACCCCACCATGAAAGAAATCCATTCCAAGATTTCTCCTCTGGTGACCAGATGCCCACATAGCTATGGCGGTGGATGAATTCATCCCCTGCATTATCACTTTCTACAGCAATTGTTTTTCTGGGCAACTGCCAAAATCAGCAATAAAGCTCCAAGGTGCAGAAAATGAAGGGCTCACAGAAACACTCTGCTTCCATAACTGGATGAAAGAAGCTTGATCATGGCCATCCCATTTAACCAGGACTATGTATTGTACCTCCTATCAGTGTAGAGGACTTTCATATTTCACGGATTCAAAGTTGAACTGGGACTGGAATACATTTTGAAGAGACATAATGAGGATTATAGATCCTGTATTTTCCCAAATAACTTCTGTAAAATTCATGTTTTAGTGATTTAGCTTAGCCCCAGTAATTCATCACAGATGCTAGAGGAGGGTGATAAAGAAGACCACAGAGCTGGAGCATCTCTCCTATGAAGACAGAGTGAGCTGTGGTTGTTCATCCTGGAGAAGAAAAGGCTCTGGGAAGACCTTATAGCAGCTTTCCAGTGCCTAAACAGAGCTACAGGAGAGATGGAGAGGGACTTTTTACATAGACATGTAGTGATAGGACAAAGGGGAATGGCTTAAAACTGACAGAGGGTATGTTTATACTAGATATTAGGAATAAATTCTTTATTGTGAGGGTGGTGAGGCTCTGGAACAGGTTGCCCAGAGAAGCTGTAGATGTCCTATCCCTAGAAGTGTTCAAGGCCAGGCTGGATGGGGCTTTGAGCAGCCTGGTCTAGTGGAAGGTGTCCCTGCCCATGGCAGGAGGGTTGGAACTGGATGATCTTTAAGGCTCCTTCCAACCCAGACTGTTCTGTGATTCTATGATTCAATGTTGAACATTTTCTGAAATTGGAGGCTGCACTTTCACGTTCCTTTCCTTCACCCCAAGGCTGCAAAAAGGTCATGAAGAATTACCAGAAAACACTCCTAGCCACAAGGAGCTCATTCCCTGTAGGAGGGGAAAGTGAGAGGCTACGGTTACGGCCAAGGCTCTGCTTGCTGAGCCTATTTGCTGGCAGCAGCTCACTCAGTCCCTCTCAGGCAAGGTAATGCTCGCTCCTGCAGCCAGCAAACACAGCCAGTTCTCACCCTCATCCCGCGAGGCACCGAGCTGCTGCTGAATCAGGGTTACACAAAGACGAACGAGCCCAACGGGAAAGGGCAGGGAAATGGAGACAGCTCACACTCATAAAATGAGAAACACAGAGTTAGAAGAATTACAGAGACTATAAAAATCCTCTGCACTTTGGAAGGTCCTTCCACCAGCAAAGCCTGGGAAGTCCTTTCCCCACAGTAATTCCTCTTCTATGTCATCCAAACCTCAAATTCCTCTCTGGAAATGAATGTGGATGGAACTATGTTTCCCTGTGGTTGTTCCTGAATGACTCAAAACTTTTCCCTCCCTTTTCCTGTGAGACCGAGGGGCCACATCAACCACCAGCAAAATTTTGCACTCTGCATTTTAGTTCTGTGCAAGAAGTAGCATCCGCGCCAACAGAACTGGAAAACTGGTTACAAGTTCCAGCTTTCTTTAATTGCAAATACAAATATTATCAATATGTAAAATAAAGGATAATAGCATAAGTTATGCTTCTTGGTTGGGTCAATGGAGGCTTGCAGGGGTGGACAGAAAGTGGCTCCATGGCAAACGTCCTGCCTTTAGGACAACATACACTGCTGCTCCTATGTGCTGGGCCAAGGCAAACTGCCTCAAAGCATCCTTGTTTGCCACAAATACCCTACTCCTGTGCATCAAACTGGCCGTATCTCCAGCAGGTTCTTCTTAGGACTTGTCTGGAAAGATCAAGGGAGAGGACACCACTGCCTGGAGCAGTTTGTACTCTCCAAGATGGACCCACTACTGAATGTAGCAGTGCCAGCAGCTGCGAGGCTGAGCAATGGCTTCTTTGCCTTGGTCTTCAACAGCAAGGTGTTTCAGAGCTTTATGCCTAGACGTGATGGTCAGGGAGAGAGAAACTAAAAAAAGGGAGAAAGAACTGAGTCAGAAGTTCCTTGGGAAACTTTGATCTAAGGCAATGGAACTAGACAGGGTTTGTCCAATGATTCCAAAACGTTCAAAGACAGTGGTTAATGATTCCTGCCACCTTGTCTGGTGACTAGTTACAAGCAAGGTCTGTCCTATCTTATACCTTTACTCCTGATCTGAAGGAGGGGATGGGGTGCACTTTAATTAAGTTTGCAGATGAAACAAAACTGGGGAGTGCATTCACTGGGCTTGGAAGGATCTAGGCAGGCTGGAGGATTGGGCCAACAGAAATGTTTTGAAATTGAAGAGCAAATAAAATTTTCTGCTCCTGGGATGGACCAACTTACTGGAATGGGACAGGCTGGGGACTGGGAGCATGGGGAGCAGCTCCACAGGAAGGGCTGTGGGGGCTGTGGAGGACAGCAAGCTGAACATGAACCAGAGGTGCAGCCCAGCAGGTGCTTCCTGCTGAGAGGTTGGGGAGAAGATGGAGCTGGGCTCTACACAGCACTCCACATTGGGAGGATGAGAGACAACAAGCATGAGCTGAAACAAGGGAGGTTCAGACAAGATAAAAGAAGAAACTTTTTTCAGCCTGAGTCACACCCAGACAGGGGTGCAGGTTGCCCAGAGAGGCTGTGCAGTCTGTGCTTTTGGAGCCTTCAAGATCCAAATGGGAAAAGCACTGAGCAACCTGGTCAGTCTTACAGCTGACCCTCCAACAGGAGGCTGGACCAGAGACTCCCTCATGGTTCTCTGCAACATAAATGACTCCGTGTTGTGATTTTACTATCCTAGTGGGTTTTGTTTTCTGACACTTCTGCATATATTTGAATATTCATTTCTTTGCAAGTACCTTGACTATGTTCATTTAATAAATAAAAAAATGGAATTTATTACACAGGCAAGTATCTCAAGGGGATAAAATGGAACATTATAAGCAGACCAGCTGCCTGTTACCAATTTCGAAGTGTATTTTCTGAAATCTAATACAAAGCAAAACCAGTAACACTCCAAAACTCAGAAAAATACATAGTGACAGAAGAAGCAAAGTCTTCCCTACTTAAACTTATAAACATGCCCCAGGAACGTCAGGTGGTGTCTCTGGTGCCTTGTTCCATTTCCATTCCCCATGAAAAATGTGTTTTGCTTGTATTGCATGTGGCACATGGACTGAACAAAGTGCTGCTCCATGCTTCACAGTTCTCCCTGCCCTTGCACTTATCCACTGCCCAAGAAATCCCAGAGATCTCCAGGTCATAAGGGAAAAGTTTGAACAAACAGGTGTGTGTATATACTTTTTCTGCAGTTCACGCTGGTTTGGGCAGATTTTGTCCAAAAATTGTTCTGTCAATAGGCATGCCTGGTCTCTTTCCATGAAGAAAACAGCATTACAAATGACAGCATGAAAACTCTGCACTTCAAAAGGTTATTCTATAAATGTGTGACAGAATTCTTTCCTCTCCATCCCAAGTATCCCTGCACTTGGGATGCAGGGTGAGCAATGCAGGAGCAGGATGCAAGGTGAACAGTGCACGGATGCAGGAAGCTGGTGAACAATGTGGAGATTTGCTCTTGATCTCTGTGCTGTTCCCTTTCTGGGAGGCAAAGCTGGAGACCTCACTGAGCTCTGTCAGCCACAGCAGATGTGCTCCTGCTAGAGCAGGAGGGAGTTTTTTTTCAATCTCAGTACTCTGCTCTAGCACCTGCACTGAAACAGGCCAATAACAGTACTTGTTTGCTGAATTTTAAAATGAAATGTTTGGAATACCCTTTACACAAGACTCTGGTAGCCAGCTGCATGCTGAGCAGTCATCATTAAAGCAGAGAAAAGAGGTCTATACTCTGCCTGAGGATGTCTAAATGGGTGATGCTGAGCCTGGAAGCTGAAGGCTGTAACTCATTGCTCAGCTGGGCTTGTAGGTAGTTTTGTGTGGATCTGAGAGAGGTATGGATGCATGTGTTTCATTTCTCACAAATATCTCAAGTAGAGAAATTGACTTTTCTATTGTGGGAGAAAGCTCTACAGAGCTTTCAAAAGACCTGACAGCCTGGAGTAACAAAAGAAAGATCAAAATCAACTTGTTCCCCTGTGTGCTCTCCACAGATATCTCCAAACACATTTTGGATTGTCCTCTCTGCATAGGGTTGCATGATAGATGAAAGATTAAAATCACTGGCCACCATGGTCATTCTTTCTTCATTCCTGAACTGGTTTTGGCCTTTCCTTAAAGTTACCCAATACTTTCCATTATAAGGAGTTTATAGCCTTGCCAAAATTCAGTCATTCTAGCTGTAATTTCTCCTGCTGGCTGGATGCCTCTGGCTGATTTTGTTTGGACTTCTTTTGATAATTTTTTTTGGAAAATTTTCAGTCATTTCCAAGAAAAAACCTAGGGGAAAATGTATATATTGTTGTCTATGTCAAAAGCCTGTAGATGTTTTCCTTTAAAAACTCTCATTTCCCAGGCTTTGCATCACAATCCTGAAATCTGGTGGGTAGGTGATCTTTGTGCCTGGAATAACATTTTCTCTTTCCCAGTGGGAGTCTGAACAGCATAAAAGCAAGATGTCAACCCCAGATTTGTACAGTGAAGAAAATTTTAAGTCTTTTAAGAGTTCTACCTCACTTATTGTAAAGGTTAGAGAAGAGGCAGGGAAAAAGAAATTTCTGATTTTCAAAGCTGAAACTAGAGAACTAGACAGACTCTGCCAGGCAGTGCCCATGTGATGGAAGCAACTACACTGGGTCTGGTTGGGGTGGAAGTGACTTTCTTCAAGCAGCCTGCAAAGTGCTGTGATTTAGATTTGTGACCAAAACAGTGCAGATAACACATCCATGTTTTTGCTGTTGCTGAGCAGTGCTTTCACAGCACCAAGGCCTTTTCTGTTTCTAGCTCTGCTGCTCCATGAGTAGTCTGGGAGTAGGCAAGAGGCTGGGAGAGAACAGCTGACCCAAAATGCCCAGGGAAATTTCACACCATATACATCATGCTCATCAATAAAACAGGGACTTTTTGTGCTTAGCTGCTGCTTGAAGACTGACTGGGCATAAGACTGCTGGTGGGAGGTGATGAGTGATTGCCTTTGCATCAATTGGGATCTTTTTTTCCTCATTCACTTATTAAACTGCCTTCATCTTGACCCATGAGTTTTTCTCGCTTTTGGCTTTCCAACTCTCTCCCCCGTCTCTCTGGGGGAAAGTGAGTGAGCAGCTGGGTGGAGGCTGAGCTGCCACCAGCTGGCCTTGACCCATCCCAGCAACTCACCAGCATCCAGCTTATCCTAGTCTGTCACTCCCTGTGTTTTTCTCAACAATCCTGACAGGAACCCTATGGCTTCATTAGCAGAAGGGCTGAGCACTGTCACCTGACATGGAAGTCAATGGGATGTAGCCTTCAAGCCTGTGCATGACTGTAGCTGGATTGTTGGTCTGCAATCAGCAGCACCCCTCATGTCCTCATGTCCCAGTCACCCACTCGTGGGGTTTCACTCAGAGCCTGCCAGGGCTGCTCTTTGCAGGTTTCACATGCATGGAAAGATGGGAGAGAAAGGTCAGAGGCAGCACGGTGTGCAGTTGAACCTTGTGGGGTTGTCACCAGGACTTCTAGCCAGGTTTGGAAAGTGGAAAGTGGAAGGTGCCCTCAGGTGTATGGTGTAAACATCAACGACAACATTGAATATCTCAAAAAAACATTGCACTTCAAGTGATTCACTTCTTAGGAAGAATAGCTTTAATCTTACCGTGGCTCAGTCCTGTAAAATTGGGGTACTAATACTCCTTATTGCTTGCAATGTTTAATTAAGATTTGTGAAATGCTACCCTGATGACAGACATAGAGGAAATCAATAACTTTATTTTCAGAGAAGAGCATGAACATTGCAGTGAATGTGACCTATAGGAACAATGAAGAAAAGGTAAAATATTGAATGGGTGCTCCCTAAATGAATTCAGTCCCTCCTCTGTACCAAATAAATGGAATTACTGGGAAAAAAAAATTAAAACACCATTATAAACTAGTATCCATCTTGATACCTTTTGTCAGTAGGAATATACATCTTGTCAATAATTCCAAACATACGCAGGTAAATTGAAGTCCCACGGGAAACTTTCTCCTGGCATTTTCTATCTTGAGTGCTCAATTTCACCATCTCAGTAATGTTTTTAGACCACAACTATTTGTGCATGCCTGACAAAATGAAAAAGCCACAATATCTCTTCATGGCCTTCATTAGTATTTCCAGTGAATATCTCATGCTCTACCTGAAAGAAGACAGAAGCAGAACATCAGCTGCATCAGAAGCAACTGTTGATAATATGGTTGCAGAAGCAATATACGAGGAACTATTTATCACTACCTATCTTTTGGTACATTTGTTCTTTTTGAAGCCCATTTGCTGTAAAAAAAAAAAAAATCAATGTAAACCTGGTAAATGCTACTAAAAGTACTAATCAGAGTGGCCATCTTTTTATTTTCAGCACATCCCAAAAAGCAAAACTTCAAAGGTTCAAACATTCTCCATAAATATTAATTGACATAATTTACAGATGTGTTTTACATAGTGTGCAAAATACTTTACAATTGCAGTCATGATGTTCACTGATTTTCAAAGGGTTTTTTCTGTACTTTTTGGGCCAAAGTCAGAGCTGAAGAGTTGTAATTTAATATTCCCCTGGACCTACTTACACCCACTTGTTGAAGCGTCAGGGAGTCCTAATGGGTGGAACCCACAGGCTGAGGAGCCAAAATACATTGCAATAATGTTAACTTAATATAGGGAGGATTCACTGTATTTTTATTTGCTTTTCTTGCTATGATCCTCTCCTGAGACCAAGCAGTATACAAGCCACATTCAGTCCCTGTTTGACTCTGAGGTCTGCACTTCCAGGCAAGTGATCAGGAAGACCACAGATGGTATTCCAGTACCAGAAGGGACCTTACAAGAAAGATGGAGAGGGACTTCTTACAGGAGAACACAGTGACAGGAAAAGGAGGAATGGGTTCAAATTGAAAGACAATAGGTTTATATTAGATATTAGGTTTACTGTGGTGAGGCACTGCAACAGATATCCAAGAGAAATTGTGGATGTCCCATCCCTGGAAGTATTTAAGGCCATGTCAGATGGAGCTCTGAGCAACCTGGTCCAGTGGAAGATTTCCTTGTCTACAGCAGGGGAGTGGAACAAGATGATCTTAGAAGTTTCTTCCAACCCAGGCCATTCTATGATTGTATGATTGTATCCTGCATTTGGACTTACCATGTGAGTCCCTTTTGACATAACCAGCAAGTCTGGGGAGTGGACACAGCTGAACCACGCTGTGTTGGTGTCTGTAAGTAGTTTACAGCTTTAGGCTTCCCCTCCCTCTAGTGCCAGGAGCTCTTAGGGAGACAGCTCCATGCTCCATTCACCTCTGGGGGAAGTTGCACAGCCAGACTGGAGCATGCAGAGCACACCCAGCTGAACCCCAGGTGTGTGGCATGTAATAACAGCAGACTGATGCTTCTCTGGGCTGACACAGCCCAATTCTGGGCTCCTGCTGGCTTGCTCCCACTAACAATAGCCATAAGCTGAATGTCATCAGCATTTGGACAGTCTCAAAACATGGAGAGATCTTTGCTGCTTTCTATCAACATAAATCAAACTCTGCTCAGTATCTTTTTGATACACTCCAGCTGAAGAGCTGACCTAGTTAGACCTCAGGCAATAAGAATCTGTTCTTGAGGTGATCAGATTATTTTTCTATGTGTTGAAAGAAACACATACTTATGAGCAAACAAAATGTCATAAGTAATGTATAAAAAACTGCTTCTGCAATGATTCTAATAAAATTGGCAGTAATTATTTGGTCTTGGTTTTACTGTCTTCAACGTTTAAGCACTCTAGCAGTAATGCAATTACTTTTCATTATGGAAATTTTGGAGTGCAAATGTCAAATATTTCACTGGTTTGGATATTCAACAGATACAACAGCTACAATTGTTTTAGGCAATTTTGACAAAAAACTGTGCAAGGAAACTGGTCTGCAAGTTGCCAGAATAAAATTTCACAAACTTTCTGAACTGCAAACAATCTATTTTCATTCAAAATATGAAAGAACACCACAATGATGTGTTTTACCAAATATCAAAAATATGGAACCGTGGTCCCTCAATCTCATTGGCAGATGATCGTAATAGCTGTACTTTTACTTGCATTCCAGCATTTTGCTTTTATTTAAATTTAGTGCAGTGTGACTGTCCAGTCTATTCTAGAGCTTCCTTTTTTCTTTTCAAGATAAAAAAGGTCATAGCAATTGAAAGACAAGAGAACTGGCACATGAGCCTTTGCACGATCAACATCCAAACCACGGCTAGAAAAAGTCTGCATCTCTGTGTAATTCTGGCATACTGAAAAGACAACCAGGTGTTTTGCTGCTTTCAGAATCCCCCTCAGTCTCACAGTTAATCAAAAAATAGGAAAGGAAAAACAAAAACCAACCTCACCTGCCAGGGATAAGTCTAGATAACTAAATACTTTCAAATTATGATGCTAATTACCCAGATTAAGAAAATGGTCATCTGCAGATTAAACAAAATTATTAGCAAATAACTTCACCATTTGTTCAGGATCATTTACAAACTCATTACCCAGATCCAAGGATAATGTCTTCACTCTGGGCACAGCTCCAAAATGGTCATTAACAACAATATGAAATTGTTGTGCAGAAGAAGATTTATCATTAAAATATGTTATAATACTCAACTCTTACTTTTCAATTGCACATTTTGTATGGAACCCAAATGGTACTTACTTCAGACAAATGATCTTCCACATATGGTTCCCGTGTCACATGCAGTTCTCCTCAATGATGCATGCAATTTTTTTTTAGACATTTTTAATTTTAATTTCTGCCCTTTGTATTGCATGTGGGTTCAGGCTGTGGGAAAGCTGCCGATCAAAAGGGAATGCCCCACATGCCCCCACATGCAAGGACCAAGGCTTCCAGCATCTCCAAGACTTGCTAAATAGCACAAATTTTGTAGGTTAGGCTCTGGGAATGAGCCAGGTGAGGGTAATGGTCCATTATGAAATGGAATCAAAGTGAGCAAGAACTGAGCACATTACCTTGGGTTTAAATCACTTTAGCACAGCCTGCACAATTTATTCTGAAGTGCATACAGGGAGAATAAACACTGACATCCTTCTTTTTTGGATTACTGCTGAATTTGAACACATTTTGCAGAGTAAAAGTGAGTGAGACCCATTATAAACAAACTTCCTTGATATTCTAGAGGAGACTGCAGCAAGGAAAAAATAAACAACGCGCATGTGGTTGGTAAGTGCCTAAAGTCACACTATGCCACAGCAACTGCAAAGCACTCACTTGAGTACCTTATTTCAGCATTTGATGAATAAATTGTAATAGTTCCATATAAACAAGCCATATTAAGGCAATATGCAAACATTTCTAAAGAAGGATGATTTGTTTAGATCCTTTAGTCCTTTTCTGAGTCTAAATCTGGCTGCAACATGGGATTGCTATGTGACAGGCAGCCTGTTGTGGTAGTAAGCTGCTGTTATATTATTATTGTTGGATGAAGAAACAGGCCTTATAATTTATGTCCTGAACTAGGGTAACAAAAAGCCCCTAAAATGAAGCATTTCTGTGAAATTAGTTTCCCTAGAATGTGGTCTAAAGTTTCCTAAAAATAAAAGAATATGAAAATATACTTGAATCTTTTTCTGAGAAGATCAGTGGTTTTGTAGAGAAAGGCCAAGTAACTGTGTTTGGCAAATTTCACCATAGATTTAAATGAAACTTGAAAAATTTGAAAGAGTGTATAAAAAGCTGAAGTTTGTGAAGGCTTGTGACTGGGCAACACATTATGATGTTTCCTAGCATAATACAAACCTGTATTATGTAGTGTACCGCACCCTAAATATGTATGTATTCAGCTGAACATACACAATAATGTATATGCTCCATAATAGCGATTATCCACTGATATTCATTAAGTGTGCTTGATCAATTCCCCCATCTCCATGATCCATCAACAATCTGTCTTCTCCTTTGTTAATCCCAGGATTGCTAAGGATGGTGATGGTGCCTAACACCAACACCTTCCTCTGGTGGACAGACATGATCTGGTGGGAAGGAAAGAAGAATGCTCCCTTCAAAAATTAAAACATAAAATACGTGGATTTAAATGAAAGATTTGACATACAAAATGGTTCATGAGTTTCCTGCATTTCTCTACTAACACAAGATTTTTATAGCAGTATTAGCAGAAGCTCATCAGCCATTTAAATTAACATATTTTTACATATACTTTCTTACACATTCCTAACATATGTATAAGAAATCCAGTGTGGAATACTTGCACGATTAAAAGCCAATATAGAAGCTTACTCTAGAAATGAAGTGTCCCACTGTGTTCACAAATTAATAAATATTTTCAAGTCACAAGAATGAAGGTAGACCCCATGCCTACTGAATCAATCATGAGCTCTATATGAATTAAAAATACTAATAATTTTTCTTTCAATTAATAAGGAACATATTTTCCTCAGATGCAGCAATTCACTCATTAGGCTCTGCAATTTTGGTGGCTACACTTCAGTTCACTAAGGTTACTGTATAAAAAATTAGAAAAGTGTTATCATTTACTGCTTTTGAGGAATTTTCTAAATTCCTGCACAGTCCTGCTCTTTGCACATCACCTGATGACACAGGTTTAAAGTGATATTCTTCTCCTTGTGTTTTTTAAAACATTCCTTCTGCATTGTGTTTTCAAACAGAAGTACCCTCCTATGGAGAAATGAGGCTTTATTATTGCTTTCATCCAGTCAACGAAAAGTGATGGAAAGGTTTCTTTTTGGAAACATACTCATGGGCTTTGGATCAGAGTTTCGACGGCTTTCAGTTTTAAAACCAGAATTTTATTGATTCTTTAAAATAAAAATTTTATACTAACTTAGGAGGCTCACACCACCAAGTAAGCATGAGTGTGCCTCATAACCACTGTGGTCCTAATCCAGCACAGTGCTTCAGGGACCCCATAATTACCTGATAACTGTTTTTAGATTTAAGTGTTTTACTCATGATATTCCAGTCAACTGCTAGAGTGTAAACTAAAAGCTGAGTCAAGTCTCTTTGATATCTGAGCCCTGCTTTAAGTAGCAAATGGCTACTGCAGCTGGTATTCCAGTATTTTCATCAGTCCCAAACTAAAGGTACTGCCTCCAAGTCAGTGAAACATGCTCAAGCTGATGTCAACCCAAGAAATCAGACCAACTGAAGGAATTCAGATTTCTGAATCTGTTCTTTCATTTTTGCTCTAGAATGACTACTGTCCATGGATTTAATCCTCCGTTCCTTGCTGATATGAGATCATACTTGATAGGCTTCTAAAGCTTTTTGACCTGGTGTTAAATTAATGCTGTGAGCCTGAGCCATGACCTTTCTGGTACACTGTGGTCCTTAATGGAGCTATAGATCCTGTAGTATAATCATTTCTTTGGGTATTCCTACATTCAACAGGCTGTGATACCTCGTACTGCAAAGGCAAAATCGTGTGCATCTTCTCAGTGCATCAGGAGGGACTCTCTGGTGCCTCCACTACTTTGTTCATCCCCAGAACAAACTGGTGCACATTGCACCTGCCCTGCCTCATCAGCACTGATGTTAACACTCAAAGCTGGATCATAAACATTTATCACCGTCTTCAATTGCCTAAAATTGGTAGCTTTGCAGAAAAACAAACCATGCCTTTCATGAAAACAGGAGCCTGGAAACGATCCCTTATTCCTGGCAACATCCAGAACTAGAAAAATAAAAGATGACTGGCCTGTATATCCCTAATCCCACAAATATTTACACACGCTCTCCAGCGCCTGCAGTGCATGCAGTCCCAATGAATCCAACAGGACTACTCGTGGCCCTTCGTTCAGCACCAGGGTGAATTTCGCACATTCTGCAGCCACTTCCCAGCAGACAGCTACGCAGCCCGCTCCAGGATCCCTCCATGGGCGTGCCGTGCCGCGTGTGAGGCACGAGAGATCACACTCCCGAGGAATCCCCCGGTGCCTGCACGGGCGTGGGAGCGCAGAGTCAGGACCGTTCTACGCCACGTCCCGCTTGAGCTCCGCGGCCACTGACGGGTGCCCTGGAACTCCCGGGCTGCTCCCCACGGACAGCCCCCGCTGCCCACGGCCCCGCAACCTGGGAACCCCGCAGTCCCGCGGGACGGGGTGCGACACCCCCACCCCATCCTCCGGGGGGACCCCGAGCCCGCCCCCGCCTCCCNCGCCGCCCGCCGCTCCCGGCGGCAGCCCCGCCGCCCCGTCCGTCCTATGCGAGCCGCCCCGGAGCCAAGATGAAAGGTAGGGACGGAGCGGAGCCCGCTCCGCTGCCCGCACACGTGCGGCGGGCACCGCGGGCAGGGCGGGATGGGGACAGCGTGCGGGAACACCGTGCGGGCACGGGCAGGCGGCGGGAGCGGGGCACTTCAGCAAGGGGACACTGCGGGTCCCGGAGAGGGTGCCCGCGGGCTGAGCCGCAGCCAGCAGGGTGCTGGCAGGCAGGACGCGGAGCGGGCAGGTGGCGGGCAGGGCAGGGCAGGACAGGGCAGGGCAGGGCAGCCGGTGCCGAGAGAGCAGAGCGGGGTCTCACCGCGACCCCGGGGTCGGGCTCTGCGCCGCCGCCGCGGCTCGGCGTGTGCCGGTCAGTCCCGGTCCGGGAGCGGGCTGTCCCTGCGTGAGTGTGTGAGTGTGTCCCGGCATGTGTGCTCTCCCTCTAGCACGGCTTCTCTCGGCACCCAACTTTTATCTTCCAGCTCGCCGGTGTCCCGAGAAGACTTGTGTTTTTCCCTGGTTGATTTGTTTATTTTTTGCCAGCGTTTGCGATGATCTTGGTGTTGCTTCTAAACATCTGGCAGTGATTAGGTACCAGTAGAAGCTTAACTGGCTTGTGAAATGTATTTGGCGTATTTCTCCTCTACATCCACCGACTGGAAAATTTTTGGTCTTTGCTTTGCATCTGTTCAAAATGAAACTTTTTGTCTTTTCCTTTTTCTCTATTTTCCTCCCTTCCTTTTCTTTCTGTTTTATATGGGTGGAATATTTCACCCTGTCCTACATAGCTGTGACTGAGAGGTATCACAAGCTTTAAAATTAAAAAAAAACCAACCAAAAACAAACAAAACAGATTGCCAAATTGCTACTCTGTAACCTAGTAAAGATGTATGGGGGGTGCAAGAAAGGCTTCTGTTTATGAAAATTGATAGATTTACAGCAAAAAGCAGAGGCTTTACACACTGGGGAATACTTACAATGAAAACATCAAAGGACGTTATGGAGAGTTTAGGAGTTATTACTTGGGACTTTGTGAGAGTTGAATCCAGTTTTTCTTCAGAGGCAAAAATAAGCTTAAGGAAAAGACATACATATATGAAAATTGCTTTTGGGCACCACTGTGCCTGTACTTGGACTGCAGAGTTTTATTCCAGATGCCAGGAGGCCAGTAAACATCATGATAGTTACACTGAGTTTCCAGAGTCTAGGACACCAAATGATGTGATTATTTATTCACTTGCCAGAGCAGCTGCCTGAAGGAAGGAAAAACTTTGGGGGGGCATTTATTTGGAAAGCCCACACACACACCTCTTTAAGTTACTTCTGGCACTGTGGCATGATGTCTCTCCAGGGCCATGCAACATATTAAAAATAATGTATTTGCAATGTTCTTTATTTATAGGCTGCTCATGCCAAAAATTTTGTCATCAGCTTGTCATTATCAGCATAAGTGTAAGGGCAGGAACAAACCCAAAACAATGGAGATCTCGTAGTAGGTAGAACAAACCTGTGCCTCTTACACTGAAAGCCTTACACTCCATTCTTTGGGGTTTTCGGGAGAGGTGGGATGCACAGGACCAAGGATGGGAGTAACATAATGCAACTGGTGTCTCCTTGCATTCTGCTTCCACTGCTCTTTGCAAACCAGAGTAGTGGCATTCAAAGGGAAGATGTAATTCCTGCTCCTGGGAGCACTCGCTGGTGCCCCACACTCCATCAAGAGGAAGTGCTAGTCCTTACCATTTGGCTTCCCTAAGAGTGATCAGAGCCATCTTATTTCTTTCCCCCAGAGAGTTACAGAAATCAGTAATAAAACATGCAAAGAAGAACACTCGAATGATTGGGCTAATAGCAAAAGAAAAGTGTCAAACAAATCCACATCAAGGACTTTTGCCAGTGTTAAAGTCAGAGAGTCAAACCAAGTTTTGACTGGGTGATTTCCTTTTCTGGATATGGACTTGGCTTTTCATATTTTCTCTTTAAATTTGATGGTAGTGATAATTGTAAAACTGTATAACTTGGTATAGTTACACATTTTTCTCAATAAAAACAAAAAGATCTGTTGATTGCAGCTGTCTCTGTATCTACCCTCTCTAGAGAATGGAGGAATATCTAAATAATTACATCACTAAATATCTGTAAGGAATAAATTATATTTCCCATTGCTGCTATTTGTAATGTGTTATGTTTTAAATCAGTAAAACAAATTGAAGTTTATATTCAATATGCTGGCAGTTTTATTTCCAGCAAACAACACTGAGCTCACAAACTTTGTCATATTTTTTAGTAATAATTCATGTGATTTATGTAGGGATTTGACTGCTTTAGGTCAGATTTATCTTTATCAAATGATACTTCTAAATTATAGTTATTTATTGGGGTATGAAGGAGCACTCGTTGCCTGGGAAACAAATAAAAACAGCTTCCTCATAGTCAAACACCACCACATGTTCGAAAACATTGGCCCTAATTTAAGACAGGGACAAGCATCATTAAACTGAGAACTCCTTCCCATATAGCTGCAATATATTTTGTAATTACTACTTTGAACTCTATCTGTAATCACTACTGTCATGGCAGTGCTGGTGATAAGTATTTTCTTCTGAAATATGGATACTGTTTGGATAACCACTTAATGCCCAAAATCAGGCAATGACAAAGTCAAGGTGGTCATTTTGGGACTGTTCTTCCAGGATGACAGAGAAGCTCTTGATTACTGATGCTCAAAGTAGCTTAGCTGCTTCTTTTCATTCCTCTTTCACTACTTCCTCCTTCTCCTCCTGCCTCTCTGCCATCACAAGCACCTTGCTATGTATCACTTGTATAGCAAAGGTGCTGGAGGACAAATCATCTGGGATCCTGTGCTTGAGAGCTGGAATGTGACCAGATATTCTGTCTTGTGCCATTCCTCTCCTTTGATACAAAAAGATGCACGGGGCAGAAACAGGTGTGTTCTTGGCTGTGTTGCACTGGAGCAGTGAAGCCCACAGTGCCTGGGAGCAGCCTGGCCTGAGCCCTTCTTAGCCTCCACCCTTCACCTCAAAGGCGGCTCAGTGCGCTCTGTGCACAGTGTGCAGGAGATAAGGGTACATCGAGCTCTCACAGGATATGCCAGTTCAGTTTATCCCAAGTTTGCCTTCACACTCAACACTTTTAACATAGCCTGTATTGCTAAAATTGTCCCTTCTGTGGGACTTAGTCTGGATGTAATTTGCAAATAATACTGACTACAACAGCAAAAGCTGACTGTGCATGCAAATTCAGTTGTTCTTTCTTGACTACCTTGAAAAGTCTTAAATAATTTATTTATATGATGGTTACCTTCTTGACAGGTTTTGTCTTTCTCTCTGTTTTGATGCCTAATTTTAAAGAATAAAAGAATAAAATTTTGTAAGACTACAGAAAAGTCTCTCTCTCCTTCTCTCTCCCTCTCTCTCTGTCTCTCAGTTCTTTGTATGCACAAAATCAAATGAACAGTCATCTGCAAATAGGTCTTTCCTGGACAGAAACTTCAAACCAAGAATTTCAAACAAATCCAGTTCAGAGCACTTTGCAGAAGCCAGAAAGCATCTGAAAACCAAGGATTAGAAGTGGAGTGATCCAGTAACCTTTCCTTCGTCCATGTATAAGAGAGGTTATATGAATATAGTGACATAAACATGAAACATATGCAGGAGGTCTGAGTGGTGTGTGTTGGACATGTCACAGGACCCTACAGCAGAAGTTCAAAGGCACGAGCAGTTATAATAAATGCGTGATAAAACACAGAACAAATCCTGAGCAATGCTACTATACAGTTGGTGTGTGTCCTGAACTGATTGGTAGCACAGAGGAATTTAAACATATGGATGAGAAAGATGCAAATGTGTGTCAAAGCATGTTCTTATTAACAATACAGAGGAAAACAGAGAAATTATAAGAGAAATCTGTTATTGCACAGATAGAAGTATTACTATACAGCCACAAAGGATATTGAGCAGAATTAGCATATAAGCTAATTCTTATATGCATAAGAAGCATTACTGGAGCATTTTCAGTAAGAAGTTGTAATTGTTCATTATTGCTTCAATTCTACTTTTCCCAGCCACACAGGACTAAGAATAGCATGGACAAACCTATCCCTGTGAAGAAGAGAGTTGTTTAAAATCCTCCATGACTCCTTCTTCTCCTACTTTGGATAATGTAGATTCATTTTAGACTGATTTTGCTACAGCTGAGGGCTGAACAGAGCCCCTTTTTTGTCACAATCACTAAACAGTTTACTTAGATCCACACTGAAAGACTGCTATGCCCAGAGGTTCAGGCACTTCTGCCTGGTAGGATAAGGAGGGAAAGGTAATCTTGCAGAGAGATAGAGCTGATCAGGCCTTGCAGAGATAAAACAGAGTAAAATAAAGCAAGCTAAGAGAAATGTTGAGCATGAAAATAGCTCAGTACTGTTAAGGATGCATACCCAGTTATCTTCAGTTTCACAAAACCTTCCTTATCCTGAGGTTCTGTGTGTCAGAGCAGAGAATCTCTCCTGCCAGCCCTCCCCCTTGGAAAGCAAAATAAAGACTCTTTTTACAAGGCATGGAAAGTGAACCTGATCCTCCTCATAATGTGAGTGTGGTCTGTGTGAGTGAGGGAGCAACCTAAGATGAATTGTCTTTGGAGTTTGACCACTTCCACCTAAAACTGCAATCCCTTTTGGTGCATAAATTTGAGGTGCAGACTGAGACATCACTGGGGAACAAAGTGAATGAGTTATGGGAGGTAATAGAAACATGTGTTGCTAGGAATGTGTATGCCATTTTAATACTGCTGTTAATTGCCTCCCCTGACATGCAGACAGGGAGGCACGATTTTTCAGTGCACTAATGAGAACATATCTGTTTGCTCTTAAATCATTATTCTGAAATACGATATGATTTAAACTTTTAACTTCTAAGGTTGATCCTCCACACCATGCAGCTGCTCCTGACCCCGGTACGGTAATGTGGCACTCATGAGCTAACAAGTTTTGTTCAAAACCCCTTATTTTTACTCTCTTCATCTTGTGCCTAAACAGCAAAACTAGAGTGATTGTTGTTATACCTCTACATTTCACAATCTTGTGTCTTTTTTGCATGTGTTCTTAATTTAAGTGCTCACATTTTTGGGGCACAGCAGTAGGGGAATAGATGATGACTAAGATGTTAAAGTGCACCCATTTGTCATGATTATTGTTTTGTTTGTTTTAGGCATGTGTTAGGTGATGGGAGACACCATCCAAATTATAGGATGGTACCAAGGGGGGATCTCTGAGCTAGGACATTGCCTCTTTCAGTCACTAAGATGAGCAGATAAATTCCCAAATCATCAGTCTCCAGTGGACAGAGCTGAGGAAAAGCCTCAGTTTTGTTGCCAGAATCCAAGCTCAAACAACATCCCAAAGGATGCTTTGGGATGCAGGGCTGTGGGCTTTCTTCCAGGACTGCCTCAGCTGAACCTCTCCCATGGCTGCCTTAAAGACCAGGTACTGTGCAAGTGCATAATCCGTGTAATCCCTGTCCAAGGGAGTTTGCTGTATGACAAGCCAGACAAAAGAAGGGGTTGGAAATATGGGCACAATACACTCAGCCAACAACAGTGACTGTTAGTGCCACATGTCACCTTGGGATCCTGTCAGTCAGGAAGTGCTTCCAGTGTAGGGTAGGATTTTGTGAGGGAAGGCTTATCAAAATAGAGGCAGAGAGAAAGGCTTGACTATGAAAAGGGCCTATAAGGAGAAAGCAGTGGAGAAAGGCAGAACAAGAGGACAAGTGAAATAAAGCGTCTGTGAAGAGAGAGGGGAATGAGCAGCCCATTAGCACAAGCAGGAGACTGTCCAGAATAAAACCAGTGGAAACCAATTAGACAGATGAAGTCATCAACATCTGAAGGCCACAGCTGCTTGCTGTGCTTCTGCTGGCTCCATTTCACCTCCAGGTCAGCAGTTTGAATGTAGACCCAGTTAATAGTGAGCAGAAATGCATATAAATCTGGTGGCAGCTCAAAAAGCTTTTGAAATGTGATATGAGAAAGATATTGGTGCTGCTGTTCTTGTCTGCCTGACCAGTTGTTAATATTACAGGAACCTCACAAGCAGACGAGTTTTGCATTTCAGTGAAGGTGCTGAGATGGAGAGAGCAGGCAGAAGCAGCTTTTTGACACTGCAAGCAGTCTCTCATGAAGGAGATGCACTTGTTACACAGTTTGAGCAGTTCATCCATGCTGATTCATGGGTTATAGAGTGGAATATTGTGATTTTCAACTAATGGGCACAGCTTCTTTCCAAATGCTACAAGTAAAGATTGCGCCTTGATGATATTAGAATGATTTTTACAGAGTTGCACTGGGATATAGCTTTATAGTTCCCATTAAGTCAGTAGGAAAGGCAGGGCTCTAACCATTAAAGCCCTTTGAGAAAGAGATTTATTTTAGAGGAAACTCTTACACTGGATGCCATTTTTACTACAAATTAATCTTACAGTCTGAGTTCACTGCCTGGTACTTAGGGGTAAGTTCTAATGTACTGTAATTTGAGTTTTCAGGGGGTTATAAAGGAAATTCTAAAATCTGAGCTGAAACTTGGCATGACAATTTTCAACCCAGATTCCTCATTCTCTCCTGGAATAGATTTTCCCAGATTTTGAAATGCAGTGTAGAATATTAGTTTGTTTTCTTTATTTAAGACTTCAGATGAGGTCTTTAAACAAGGACTTTGTATCGACGTTTGCAGCACACAAGTGTTCTCAAAATTATTGAATACCATGTGTCTGCAGCCACCAGATGACAGCATCTCTAATGGTTCTGAGGTCTTGTTTGCCTCGTTAGTTAATTAGGTTTAAATGGCTGAGCAAGGTGTACTGTTAAAAGGAGACAGCTGGACATGTACATTAGCAGCTTTCTTTAACACCTTCCATATGCCAACAGTGACACCCGTGAAAGGAAGGGGCTAAAATGGAAATAACTTCCCTAAAATCACCTTGCACCAAAGGCTCCTCAGATCTGGTGCCGTGGTTTTATGCCCTGTATTGTCTCAGGGGCAGATTTAGCATCCATTTTGGCTCCAGGCCAGCTCTTTCTTACTTGACCTCAGAATGACTCATAAGTGATCCATGATTAATTTATTTAAGATTTAAGAACAAGAAATTAAACAGTTCTACTCCACAGATTTGCTTTGCCACTAGCAAATTAATCAAATGAGAGTCTAATTTGTTTTAGATTAAATGAATTCCCTCTGTTCACTGTGTTAATCCCCAGCTGAACTCCCTTTTCATGATTCCCACTCCCTTGAAGCATTGTACTGTAACTTATTTAACTCTACAACTGTATTTACTAGAGGTGTTGCAGTAATAGCTTATAACTGGAGGGCAAGTGGAATTTGGCACTGGTACTCAATGGGGCATGGATAGTGCCAAAATATCTCAAAGCATTTTTTTTTACTTTTTTGGACCAGAACTCTTGCTTTGCACTGACTCCCTAAAATACTTGATGAATGTTGTTCAGCCACAGTGAGACAGTGGTTAGTAGCAGTTTGCTGTAAGCTCCTCATGACAATGTGTTCTAGCATCCAAGGAGACTCTTGTAAACCAAATAAAAGAGTAGATCTCCAGTGGACCTTCCCTTACAGTAATACAATGAAATACAAATAAATAATTAATTTAAATAAAACTGATTGCTCACATATGTTTCTGTTCTGCCAAAGTTCACCTTTTTTATGGACCTTCCTGCTGCCAGAGTTCTGTATAAGTCAGTGGAATAGGAGACCAGCTTTTCATGTTTCTCCATCTTTCTTGTTCTGGATTCCCTGTCTTTCGCTTCACAGCTGAGAGCTCACTCGAGTGTCTTATAACTGAGTTAGGGCTGATGTTCCTCATACAAAAGAGTTAATTCTTGTGGCCAGGACATAACAACAAATTCTCCTTGACTGTCCGCTTCAAGGAGGAGTTTGCCCTTCATATTTTTTACCCATGGAAATAAGCCTTGCTTGCATATTAATGCATGTATATGTAACTGAAATACTGCGTTTATTCCAGCCCTCTTAGTAACTGAGAAGGACTGAATTTAAACTAAAGAAAAATATTTCTAACTTAAGGCTTTCACGATGTCATACAAACCCCTCCTACACCAGCTGCAGCCTCACTCAAGTATGGGCAGCACTGATGTGAAAAAGCAGAATTTCCGTTTCTAAGATCAGTCACTGGTGCTCAAAACTCACAAATTTCTGCCACAACAATTTCTGATACTGCTTTTAAAAGTGTAAGTCATTAAAACATACTGGGGGTGTTTGTAGTATTTACCTTCTTACTTGGTGTATACTTTCTTAACCTCTGTAATTCATAGCAGATCACGTTTTCATAGTTTTCACTAGAAAAGCTGTTACCTTTGCAATGAAAACTTAGGTTCTCCCGTATTTTGCTGATTTGAAGATATCAGGAAATTTTGAGATTTTTGTAGTACTTGTGACAAAATTTTAATATTTCCAGCACTGGAACATTGAGCTGAGGATCAAGTTTCTGCTGCCTCCAGTGAGGACAATACTGCCCAACAGGCATGGGAGGAGCAGGCTGGGTGCAGGGCTTTGCCTTGGGACTTAAATTTATAGGTTTGTTTGTCAACCTAATTTTTAATATTTCAAACATAGACTTCTTCTGAGGTAGGACTTTCAACCCATCTTAGTCTCTTTTTCCAAAGTGCTGTAATTTCCAAATGTTTAGTCTAAGCTCGCTTTATTAACTTCTTCCATCTTTATTTTCCCTAAACTTGCTACATTACAGTTGATATTTTAAAGTACTATATTTGCACATGATTTCAGCAAAGTTGTGGTTGTGGCTGAAAGAACATTGAGCTTTGTCTGTTAAATAATTTTCATAGACTTCCCCTAAAATGACATTGACTGCCCCTTGCAAGATAAACTCACAGAGATGATGTTTGAGATTTTAGTCATCAGGGAGACGAGTCACTACTTGACGTAACTGTCCTTGGTCCTCTCCACTTCTTGGTTTCAAATATCACAAACATGCTTCAAAACTAGGAGGTGAATGAATAATTATAATGTATTCAAAGCTTAAGGAAAAAACCTATCCCTAGAACAAATAACATGCAGCATTGCAAGTACTGAAAAGCATATCAATATATATATATATTTAAAAGTATATGTGTGTGTAGAAATGTATAAAATGTACATATATAAACATGTTGCATATACTGAAATGGCCAAAGAAACAAAAATGTGATTAAAATTGTAAAAGCCACTGCTGTTGGTCTAAGCATGAAAAACAAGAAAACTAGGGAAGGGGCTGTCAGCCTGAGAGGAAGGTCTTGGAGATGTGGTGTGGGATGAAGCTGCAGGATTTAAAGGTGGCCTGGCTGTATACATCAGATATGGATTAGATAAGCTAGGTTACACTCCTGAGAAACAAAGGAGGCAATTGTGTTGCAGCCTGATAGCAGGAGAGGGCAGGAAGCTAAGGTCTCTGGAGCTGTTATCTTATTTTGTGCAGCTTTTTATCTTTTGTGCAACAGGGGAAGATCTTCCTGAGTAGCTCACTGCTGGGATGAGAAGTTGGTTGTTGACTGTTTATGGTTTATTAGTATCTGTTGTGTTTAGTTGGGGGGCCTTGTCTTCAGATAACATTTGAGACAATTGTGAGGGTTTGTTTGGTTTGTTTTTTTTAAAGGTTTCTTTCTGTCTTCAAAACCATGATGTGCTTGTTTTGCCTAGGGAGCATCCGCTGGCTCTTCCACTTCTTAAAAGCACATCTGAATTGGGGATCTAGCTAAAGATATGGACAGGAGCACTGCTGGCAGTAAGCAAAATGTCTTACCTGAAGAATATGTTTTTACCTGTTTAATCAATAGTGCTGTCTGAGTAAAGGGTGATGGTCTGCAAAATGATGCATTTAATGAACTCTGCTGCTGCTTCAGGCAGAGTCTCCTTTAGACTTGTACATGTGGCACCTCACAAGTCAGAAGGAAAAACAAGTCAGATTTCTTGCTGGAGACATGCATGCAAATCATTTAGGCTTTGCTAAGCCTGGATGCAGACTGTATCTTTACCTTTGCATTCATCCCCCCAAGGCTCTGTGCTGTCCCAAGCCAGCTGTGGCACCAGTCAGCCCAGTTTTGTGATGCCAAGCAGCCCAATCACGTGCAGTGAGTCTGTGGGCAAAAAACATCCAACTAAGCACAGACTTCTCACTCCATCACACATTTATCTGCTTTTTGCTTTTCCTCCACCAGTCATTAAATGTTCCCTCTGGGAAATACAGAAGAGAGAGAGCAGCCTGGGCTGTGCTGCCCTCCCAGCAGAGGCTGGTGCTGGTGACGAGGCAGAGCTTTTGCCTTTCCTGACTCAGCAGAACGAAGGGTTGTCTTGGTGGAAGGAGGCTGAACACATGAACACAAATATATTCTTTTTTTTCTTTTTTTTTTTTTAAGTCATGAGTGTATTTTTTTTGCTGATGCCAACCTTTTCCTTTGCTGACGGAAGGAAATGGAGAGAAATTCAGCTTCTGACAAAATAACCTTGTGATTATTAGCACATTACTGCTTGCTTACTGTAAAGATGAGAACAAAAGGCGTTATGGAATCATCAAATGACAGAATATGCTGAGTTGGAAAGGACCCTCCAGGATCATCAAATCCAACTCCTGTCCCTGCACAGGCCAGCCCCAAGAATCGCAGCGTGTATCTGAGCACATCATCCTAACGCTTCTTGAACTCAGGCAGGCTGGTGCTGTGACCACTTCCTGGGGAGCCTGATATTCTCCTAACAGGCAACCTAGACCTCCCCACAACTTCCATTCCCTCGGGTCCTATCATCAGTGTTGGCCTCTCCACTTCCCCTCAGGAGGAAGTTGTAGACTGTCATAAGGTGTTTCCTCTCTCCAGGCTGAACAAACCAAATGACTTCAGCCGCTCCTCATACAGCTTCCCCTCTAGACCTTTCACAATCTTCACCATCTCAGTTTTTATTTTTCTCATCTGAGTTTATCAGTTCTGTTTCCCATATTTTATTGGATTTGACATTTTCAGGCCAAGCTAGTGTGCATGGGAGGGGATGGATGGATGGATGGATGGATGGATGGACAACCATCCCCTCTGACTCCTGTGGTCTGGGCAAGCTTGACCTAGAGGGACACTGGTGACAATTGTGGCTGTCATTATGATGAGGGACATATTTGCTCTGGTCTACACTTAGCTGGCCAAGCAGGCCTCAGGATGGGTGCCAGGTGATAAATCTGCACAGTTTGTAATCCAGAGTTCTGCTGGGGATTCTCATTGGGGGAAAGGCTCTGAACCACCTTCTGCACTTGGAGACAGAGTTGGGATAGGAGCAGCAGAGGGGAAGAGCAGTAGCATGCCTAACAAACCAAGTAAAGTTACATTAATTCATAAGCATGCACCTGCAAAAAGTCTTCTCATTTTTTTCCAGTGGTAGTAGTAATAATCTGCTGCTGTGTGTTTCTTTCTCCAGACGACTTTGCAGAGGAGGAGGAGGTGCAGTCCTTCGGCTACAAGAGGTTTGGTAAGTGACAGCAGTCTCCCAGCTTGTTTCTGCATAGTGCTTGGGGTAAATCAAACACTTGCTATGAAAAACTTCCTTGCTGGCAGCATCAAAACATACAGGTGCAGTCCCATCATCCACATCCAATGTCCTCCCAGAGGTAGGTGTGATGTTGAGACTTGGTTTCTTTTCTTGGCAAACATAAGGCTTCTGAAATAGTTCTTCCAGGAGGAAATTGAAACCCACACCTGAAGAGAAATGAGTGTGCTGGCTGTGAACAAAAGGGGCCCTGCCTCTTACATGTCCTCTGCCCAGCTGGGCATTGCTTCAGCCCCCAGACTGATCTGCAGCAGAGTTTGTAGGTTCTCCCCAGAGTGGTTTCATGGAATCTCCTGTAGACTTGCAGAAGTTGAGCCATGATATAGGCTGTGCACTCCTCCCAAATGAAAAGCATATGGATTCTGATGTCAAAAATTATTAAAATGAGGTCACTCACTTTCCTTTTTTTTAATGTTTGTTCACCCAAAATGGCCTTCTCATGTGAGGAGTGTCACACATAGTGCCACACATCTGTGCACAGGGGTTAGCAGCCTTCAAGGCCCCTGTTTTCAAGGCTCTTGTGATCTCTTTCTGTTGGGAAAACATTTCAGTCTCTGCAGTCAACAGTTTCACCCAGGGAAGGAGAATGCCTGTCCCTGTGGCAAGGGGAAGGTGGCATGGTGGCCTCTGAGCTCCTACAGTGCCAGCTGTCTTGGAGCAGCCAAAGGAGTTCATCATCAAAGCTGCTAGTGCCTTTTCACCTGTAAGACATCAGAATAATAGTTCACCTCATGTTTTCTGTCCTGGGAAAGTGGCTGCAGCAAGAGTCACTTTCAATGGCCCCAATTGGCAAGTGGATAGGAGAGGCAGGGTGAAAACAAAAATGAATAATAAGTCCAAAATTCCTTCCTTCCCAAAAGGAGGAGGAGGAGGCAGCATAAGGAGATGTGGAGTTTGGGAGGTGAGGATCACATTCGCATGACCTTTTCTACCCTCTGAACTACTCCACTGCTCCCTGCTGTTGAGCTTTATTTTGGATAGATCAGCCAACCACAGAGCCAGCATCTGTGGCTTGGAAAGTCCTCCATACGGCTGCACACAGGGTTTTTTCCTTTTTTTTCCTTGTTGTTTTCCTTTTGTTTGTTTCCTTTTTGTTGTTGTTGTTGTTCTGGATTAAGCCCTGGAACAGCAAAAAAGCAAAACAAATCCTGAGAAATAGGACAAAATGCTAAGTGTTCATTTCTGTCACCTCCAAATAAGTAAAAAATATTAGTATTCATTAACAGCTATAAAAATAGATTCCCTTGGTGTTATTCTCTAGCTGGCTATCCCTGGCCAGCACTCTCTTGCAGTGGACAAGATTTTAGCAAGGAGTGGGTACTCCATTATCCTTACTGTCCCTATAGGAAGTGCACTGTTGTGACGTGATGGGATTTTTGCCTACTAACTTGCTGTCATTTCTTTCTTTCTTTTTTTCTGCTGAGTATTGTGATGCTACCAAGGTGAGTTATTTCTCCCCTTAGAAATACAAGACCATTTTTTGAAATGCTTGTGCTGTTGTGCTTGGTGGGGCAGCATGGAGGGAAGAGAAGACTGGCAGCCTGGAAGTGGCAGGAGGAGATTTCACCACAAAAGGAGGAGTCAGGGTAGTCTCACCCTTAGGAACCAACCATAAGTGCCTTATGCCTCAGGAAAACAACATTGCTGTGGTCAGGGAGGTATCCCAAATATCTGCAGTACAGAAGAGCCTTGAATAAAGGGGGAATGGGATCATGAAGCCATAGCGTGGGCACTGATGAGAGCTGTGTAGGATCCCAATCCAAGGAGCCTTCTTTGTCTGTTTTGGAGCCCAAACTTCCTCCTCATCATCTTTCCCAGCATAATGGGGCGGCTCAGGGAGGAGCTAGGCTGGCCTGGTTTCCACACATCCCTGCACCGTGCTGTTTGACTGTAGGTGCTCATGCATTTGTGTCCCTTAAGGGGTTTATTTCCCCTCCTTCAGCAAACCTGACTCAGTGTGTTCCCACCTCTACAGTCTCTGCTGCATTTCCAGGCAGCCTCTGGAGAGAGTGGGAGCATTGTGCCTTCAGCAGTGCTGGCTGCTTCCTCACCTGGCACTGGGGTCCTCCAGACAGAAAGGTGACCTGCACAACTCTAAAAGACTCCAACATCAGTGGACAGCTGGGTCAGCATTTCAAGTGAAGAACCAGAGGTTGCTCTTGGGGCCAAAATGCAGCTGAGCTCCTGCCTGATCAGTAGGAAATGTTACACCTGCTGTCTCTGTTGGTGCTTCTTCTCGAGTCTGTGTCCTTCCTGGTAAAAGAAGGCAATAAGGGGAGATCCCAAGGCAAGAACCCAGTTTTTTATTACAACAGCCTTGATAAAATGTAATTTTGAAAGAAGTCCTGTTTGTCTGCTGGCTGAAATGCCAGCGCTGTTCCTGTACAGCCTGTTGGTGTGGGCAGGGATGAAATCAGCAGTGGGGTTTTTGTTCCAGGAGTCATAGTGCAAGAGCAGTTGTGTTAATATATTGTGATTGGAAGAGTCCCTGTATGCTCCATGGACATGAGATGTAGTAGGTGGACCCTGAGTCAAGTACCTTTGACTCCATCATTGGGAACTGGGAGGTCTTGTTTGGAGTACAATATGCTCTGAGGGGCAGAAGGCTAAAGTATAACTGGTTTGTAAAAAACGTGGCTAGCAGTCAGTCCCTGCTGGCAGCTGGGAACTTGTGCTGGTCAGCATTTGGCAGGCAAAACCTTGACCAAGCTACTTTCCTAGAGTTCAGCTGAGGAGTTTATTATTAGCTGCCTTGTTGCTGGAGCCTGTAGTTTGGTTCAAGGAAGGAAGAGATCAGCAGAAGGAGGAAAGGAGAGAGGCATTCTCCAGCAGTTCTCATTTTGGGGAAGAAGTTTTTGAAAAGAGGACTGAATATGCACTGTCTCGCACCACTTCCCCTTTTGCTGACTCATGCTGTCCTTCCTTCTCAAATAAGTTATTTCTGAGAATTTGTCAAACTACTGTATTTTTTAGTCAATAGAACATTAACTGGTCATACTAAGCCAAACATACTAAGCATTGCACACTAACATATTAAAGAACAAAGAATACAGAAGCAGACTAGTCCTAGGAAAATACACATCAGATTTTTTCTCCTTTGAGCTTGGGACAGATTCGCTGCAAAGAGTCAGTAAGGAAAACAGTCTTTCCAGCTCACTGATGCTGTTTACTTCTTTTCAATGGATGCTACAGATGTGCAGGGATGCTGCCAGGAGTTGCTCAGCTGCAATGCCTCCAGATTGCTGCACTGAAAAAGTGAGGAAGCGTGTTTCTTATCCCATTACTTAATCTTCAACCCCATTTCTCAGGCTGTTTTAAAGTTATCTGCTCCAGATGGCAAGCTAAGCCTTTCCACTGGTTTTCCTCTACCAGACTGCCACCAATATTAACTATTTCATCAATCAATGTCACTGGTTTGTACCACCTCATGCACAACTCACTTTGGGAAAGAATGAATGAGGAAAGGGCAAAACTTCCTTTCCAATGTGTTACACTTTGAGGATGCTAAATCTCAGGCATGAGAGCTAAGACTAGTTTCTAGATGGTAGACAGAAGGATGAGATCTCTTTCTGGCACGGTTTGGCCCTTTCCTCTGAGATTCAGGCTGTGAGCATCTCTGCAGGCAAGGGAATTGAAAGGATCAAATGGACTCCAAGGTAGAAGATCTGATGGCATTCTGAGGTAATAGGTGTAGAATTCATTGAGCATTTTGTTTCCTTATGTTAATGTTTAAGAACTTAAGATCTGCACTTTAATAAATAGACTCTTTTAAGTAGAAATTTCCTGTTAAATTACTGATTGCATGACTCAAAGCTACAGCACAATATGGAACTGCTAAAAGCAGAGAAGATGGTCTTTGAACTGTTGCGAAGCACATTTGTAGTGTTTCAGAAGACAGACTTCAAAGAAATGAGCTGAAAGCCTTGCTGATGAAGAAAAGCTTCCCAAGGAATCAGAAGATAGGACCAGGACACTATAGATAAGTGGAAGACTAAACAGCTTGTGTAAGATAATTACCCTTTGCCCTTGGCAAACACCACCAGAATTGCAGACTGAGAGATGTGTTCTACACAGAAATACCCATCTTGGTCACCTCCATGCTCTAGACAGCGAGTCAGGATACTCCTCACCCTCACCTCCCCTCTTCCCTGGTGAGCTGTCAGTAGGGGACAGTCATGTCCCCAGGGATGTCCAGCACACACCAAGGCACTGATCCTCCAGCCTTCCCCTGAGGTCAAGAGCTGACAGGGAAGGAGGGATAAAAGTTACCAGGGAGGCCCTCTCAAGGAAGGCAGGTACTTCTTCAGGTATCTTTTGTAGGGTATACAAGATATGACTAGGTCAGGATACCTCTTCCATGCAGTCACAACAATCTAGTTCCTAAGCATGATTCCAGGTGTAAGAATCAAGTCTAGGAATTTGTGGACCAGGAATGAATGAATCATCCTGCCATGCAGTAATGAAATCTGCTGTACTAAAAAAAGGTGAGGGGGAAAAAACCTGGGTTTAAAACATACTAGTAAAATAGGGTTTTTTTTTTCCCCCGATGAGTGGCTTGGGAACAGCTGAACAAGATCCATTTAACTGTTTTCTCACCATGCATTTTTACAGTGTTTTGTACAGCAAGAAGTTATATGTTATTTCTTCACATTTGATAAAATATAACTAGGGAGTTTTAGGAGTGTACAGCTGATAAAAGTGTTGTGAATGGGTTACAGCAAAAATGAAAACTTTAAGATACAAAGCTTTTTCTGAAAACGGTTTTAAAAATACAGAGGAGTTTGTGCATATAAATAACTGTTCAAACATAATCAAAATTCATGGCTGAGAATTTTGCAATAATTCAGGAATAGAATTTATTCATTAACACTGCACAGATGGAATAATTTCAGTCCTTGTCTCTGAATAAATCCAGACCATTGTTCATATCTCTAATAACAAGCACCAAAAAAATGTCTGGCATCAGCCTGGTGGTGTGCTATATTCACACAAACCTTAAGCCTCTATTAAAAAAAAAACAAAAAACCAAAAAAAACCCCAAAAAAACAATTATAAGCTTTAGGAATTTGTCAATTTTTCTATATCGTTCATAAACGACCAGTGAGGGATTTCAGGTGCCACAACCACATACCTCCCTGGGCATTCTTTCACTTGTATGCCTGCAGTGTGTAATCATATGGCTTAATAAAAAGTCACGGGGTCACTCACGCTCACAAAGCCAGAGGAAAGCCAGGCACGTTGCTTCCAGTTCACTGATCTGGCCATATCTGACAGATGAGGATTTTGCCTGCGTGTGTCCTGGGGTATGAAATCCCCACTGAATGGTGGTGCCCATGTGGCTGTTCATTTTAGGCCAAGAAATTTCATTTGAAATGACCCTTTTAATTGCCATGGCCAGTAAGGTGGGAGGGGATGGAGCCTGCCCTCTCCTAGGGTAAGCCCTGAGCAGCTGAGAGAATCCAGCACCCTCAGGGGTCCTGGGTTTGTGTTGGGGCTTCAATCCCAGCATCAGGGGCTGCACAGGAAGGGACTTTCTAGATATGTTTTTTTTGTCTTTCTTTTCTTTTCCAGTACATATTCCCAGTTCTGGAGCAGTTGGTAGGGAACTGAAGCCTCAATAAATAAAGAAAATGCATACAGTATTGGCATTGCAGAGGAATGTGCTCAGGAGCTGTCAAGGTGCCCATGTGCCACCAGTCCCTCCTCTGTTACCTTCTGCCTCCTGCAATGTCATGGCACATGGGATAGATGGAATATCCAAACAACAAATTTGAAACCACCTATCTTCGTAGAGATGGAGAATAGTTGGTGGGCCCTGAGAAATCCATCAGTGTCAGGCAGTAACAGCAAGACCCAAGAAGTTATTAGGTCTATGTGTCCTGTGCTAACTTAGTCAGGAGCTGAAAGAGCTGAGACGTTCGGGTCTGTGGGTTTGAGGCTGCCCCTCTCCAACCTGTCCTGCTGTGCCTGGCTAAAGGCACTTCTAATCCAAGCCCATAAAGAGGCCTCTTAGCAGTGCCGTGGGGACTAAAGTCATTCCAGCTGTGTGTTGTTATGTAGGCAATCTATTTTCTCTTAGTTATGGGGTTTTCCTATTCAGTACAATTAAAATTCTTGACATGCTTCTTGGTATATTGCATTCACATACTTGGAGCAATACCTGTTTGATCAATCTCTGTCTTTTTACAGGGGTGAATTGAAAGGCAGTGTGGTCACCATGATGTGTGAATTTTGCTCTGTCTTTTTCATTAGAGCTATAAAATAGGTGTGTGGGCTGAACAGCAGGTTGTATTTACGAGAGGAATGAAAAACATTGGCTACACTGTAAGCGACACCTGGGGATTTTGTTTTTATTTCCCTGTAAACTAGCTAGACAAATAATGATGTTTGGTAACATCAGCTTGCTGCCAGAACACCTAGGCTGCATTCTGGGCTGTTCAACTTTGTAGCAAAATTACCTGTGAAATTACTGTCTTGGAAAGAAACTCAGCACTGCGTTTACAGCACTTGGTACCGTTATGTTTCCGTGCAAAGGAGTAACACAGGAAAACTGTGGCAGAAATTAAAAAATCAGATATGCGAAAATACATGTTAGTGGACTCTCCCAGCACTGCCATGGGACTGTATATTGTACCAGAATTACACTTGAGCTCCTCTTAAGCTTTATTCCAAATACAAATCTGCATTTGCAGCCAGCTGCTACTATACTTTGCTCTTTACTACATGCTATTAACTCTACTCTTGCAAGTTCTCAGATGTGTCCAGTTGATCTTTGACTTTTCTGTACCTTCTTCATAATGATTTCCCATCAGAAAGCGACATAGGGACACTGGTCTTTCCATAAGAAAGGCCGTCCTGTGTTCCCTTGAGGCTGTTTTTTTGGATGAACCTAACAGCACACACAAATTAAACACATACCTGACATGTGCTTTGATGGATCCTTTTTATTTCTTAGGAATTTTCTCAACCTGTACTGTAGCTGTGTGTGGTTGGTGCTTGGTTTCCCGTGCTCCTGAAGGAGCCACTGCAAGGAAGGTGTGAAACTTAATGAGATTCACCCAGACCTGAATGTGAGACCTGGACCTAGACCCAGACCTAAAAATCTCTGCTGTCCTCTACCAGCACACTCAGCAGCCCTGACCCTGGCCAGTGTCTTGGCAAGGTGGCACTGAATGCCACTACATCATGTTGTTGTACTTGACACATTTCTTGATAATTTCCAGAGAGAAAATTTTCTGTCCGAAGATTGACTTCCATATGAAATCTGAATATAAGACTTAGGGTAAGAGTCATATCAGCTACTCTTAGGGATCTGAGGCAACTACGTCTTTAAAAATAGCAATAGCAAGGAGAGGCCAATGCTGCAGGAAAGGACTTCCATGCTGAGCAAGAGCATCACCATTCTGATCATTTTGAGTTACTTTGAGTTATTTTGAGATAATATTGTCAACTCCAGATCTCTGTACTATGTCTTATATAAAAGCTGGCAAAAGCCTATAAAAGCCTAACGAAGCCTGTGAGAGAGAACAGTACAAGGGACCGCACAAATGAAGAATGAGGTAAGTGATTTAGGATGATTTGCCCTGTTGCAAACGCTAACAAGGAAACAATATTCTGCTTTGCTAAGTCAAAACCAATTCAAACTCCACTGTGCTGCACTACAAAAAGATTAGCCAAACTAAAGCTTGGATTAAAATTTTACCCAGTCCGAATTAGCCTTCTGTATATGGGTAAACCTTAGGTGAAGCAGCCAAGAGCCAAGGAATTTCCATTTGTCCTGTTCAGCCTGGGCTAAGTGAGTGGGCTGAGACTCTGGAAAGTGGAGAGAGGTTGGGAGAGAGGTGTGAGTGGGAAGGAGTCTTGCTCAGTGCCCAGAGCCAGCCACGGACAAGAGTTATTCAGTGGATGTGTGGAGAGGTTTGTATCCTGCAGACACTTTTCAGCTTGGTCAGGAATGCATCTGGAAAATCCACCCACTCAGCCAGACAGAGAGATTGATGCCTTAAATAAAGATGTGAATGTGGTTTTGTGATTCAGCTTGCGACTCTTAGTGGAGGCAGACGATGTTTCTGTAGGAGGTGGAGTGCGAGACCCAGGGATCCACTTTGCTTCAGCCCAACTCAGGCTTGTAAGGAGATTTTGTACTTAAAGTTCTGTGCAGACATTCAGGCCTAGCATAGCAGGACTTTGTGTCTTCTCTGGCAGCTGTTTCATAATGCCACTAAGAAGCAAGGCAGAATTGTTTTCCTTTAAGGGCATCTGGGCATGAGGGTCTGCTTGACAGGGCTTCACTGCATATTTTCCAAAACCTGAAATTTTAAATATTTGGAAAATTCTTGTTGATTTGCGTTACATAACGTGTCTTTGTGTTTGTTTTCAAGGTCTTGGTCAGGGAAGATGGAAAATTCTACCAAATTTTATATTTTGAATTAGTCCAGGAATGGACATGGAAGCTTTTACTTGCCATGCTTGTTGTGATCAATATACCCTACATTTGGTAGTGCTCAATGGCAGAAAAAAACTTGCCTTTTGTGTTTAGTTAGTGGGTGAAGGTATAATTTCAGACCATCTGCCTATGTAGTAACAACCATTGACTGAAAGATTCCTTACATAGCATATTTCTGCTTTATCTTATGATAGAGGACAGTCTGGTTACAAGAAATAGTAATAAATGGAGCCAAAAGATATTTTTCTTCCTTCTTCCTTTGTTTCTAGAAGTTAATTGTTTCAGGTGGAAATCTGGTGTATAATGCCTCACGTAACTGGTGATTTCGTTTAAAATCTGACCTGGAAGTCTCAAGTTTGGAGTGGGAGAGATCTTGTCCTTAATTAAGACTGCACAGTCTGAAGCCAGATTAATCCAAACACACACTGTCCAGGTTTCAGCACAGCATCTGAGCACAGCTAAATTCACTTGTCTCCAGAAGTTACTACACATCCCTGCTTGCATGCACAGATGTTTATATTTAAACCTCTGTGCTTTGTGTGAATACATCCAAACTGGATTTGGCTCAGTGTATAGGACTACCTAACACCACAACTTCAAAAACAGACCTGCAGGACTAGATTGCATGTAGGTTCCATCTGGAAATTTGTGCTCCAAACATTGTTTCCGAGGTCTGGAAAGCCAAAAATCTGAGATGTGGTGCTTGTGCTCATTGTATTCCAAGGCCCCAGTCATAAGTCTTCTGGTTGCCTCAAACAAAGTAACTTGTCTCCTTAAGAAAACAGGTTTCTTCTTGTTTAATTATGCTGCATGTTTAACCTCTTTCCCAAATTTATAAAAATAACCATGTGCAGATTTCAGTGTTATAAAAAATTTCTTTACCCTAGGTACCTTGCAGAAAGCAGCAGCATAGCTCAGTTTTAAGCGGAGGCAGATAAACCAACATAATGTTCTTCTGGTCATTACACAGGAGCTGAAAAAACTTTCCAGAATATTGACAATTTTAATACTGATAACCTGTTTAAATAGTTAATCAAGGTTAGCTAAAATTAGGAGAAAATCTGGGGGTCTCAAAGTAATGAGTTTGGTATGTGTAAGCGTCTGAATCAGCTGAAACACTGCAGGAGAAGAAGAAGAGTAAACATATCTTCATTGTCTTTGTCTTGCCTCATCAAAGAGAACCAAAGTAAAGGTTATTTTTCAGAGACCTGTCATTCAACCCTCCTTTGCTCCATCTCTGCTGGTCTCAGAGCAGGACCGTCGCTTGGATCCTTGAAACCATGTCCAAGGCAGCACATGAAGCAACAGCTGTGAAAGATCTCTGTGCTTTGTGTGGTGTTCACAGCTCAAGTTCATTAAGGTTCAGAAAACTGCAGGCTCTGTGGAGATGCAGATTTGTGGTGCCATGGTCTGCTTTTGCTTTTTAAGAGATAATAGGAGCAAGGCAGAGGTGGCTCCTGTCCTTCCTATGTTTAGCTGTAAGTCTGTCCATTATTCCCCCTGCCCATACGGGTTAGGTCTGGAGTAGCCCAGCAGAAGGCAGAAAGCTCATTTCAGTACTGAGTCCATCAAGAAGATGCAGGAAGGAAATTTGGTAGCTGCAGGAAATGCCTGCCCTTGTCAGAGGGCAATCGGCACCCCATAAACCCCGTAAACTTCACAGCCTTGACTCTGGGCCAGGAGCAGATGCAGCCACAGTACGAGTTTGAACCCCTTTGCCCAGCATGTGACCACCGAGCGTGCTGACCCACAGGACGGGAGGGTGCTGGCTGGGGCCCACCTCTGCAGCTAGAGCCACATCTGCTCCTCTGCTGCAGCTCTGACTCCTGAGAAACTCGTGTTCTTGGCAAGCTGCTGTGTGAAATACAGCATGGTGAAGCTGTTTTTATTCTCAGTTGTCTTGCAAAAGGTTACTGTGAGTAGTTCTGTGCTTTAATAAAAAGAAATAGAGCTGTGTTCTTCACAACAAGCCCTTTTTATTACAGCTGGTTTGAATAGCAATTGGCCTCTAATGGTGTCTCCAATGGAAAGAAGACCCCTTATGAAAGCCTTTCATTTACTACAGAGAATGAACTTTCCCATGCATGAAACCAGATTACCAAAACAAACCCACAAAATAAGCGAAAGACCTACGAATTTGTATATGTTCAGTGGGTATTCAAGGTGACTTAGAAGACATTAAGTGGAAGTGTCTTTGTAAAAGGAAGCAGAACAGCTGACTGTGAAATTAAAAAGCATCTTACGTCAAAGGAATACTTAGATCACTGTAGCCTTCTTCATTTTGAGCTTGGCGATTGTGCTGATGTGGCACTATAATAATTTACTTTATTTTTCTCCCTTCTGGGAGGTTTTTAAAACAATATTTTAAAAAGAAAAATAAATAATGTCTAACGTCTTTTCAGTTATTCTTCTGGGAACTCTTGTGGTGAGTTAAAAGAAAATACTTGGTGAAGCTGTGAATGGTAGACATTTCCAGGGTGGGTGTGTTTTGAGGTTTGTTGGGTTTTGCAATACTTTGCCCCTATGACTTTTATTTTTTTTAATAGTTTTCATAAGCTATTAATACAGGGGAAACTAAATTAAGAAATTCTTCCTTATTCCACCAGTTATGGGAGCTTTGCAGGAGGATGTGTTATGGTGCTATTACCTCCTTTGCAGTCCTGATGGAGGGAAGCCATAATACCAGCCTAGTCCTGCAACCTTCATTCAGGCAAATTCCCAGCAAGAGTTTCTTGGCAGTCACTTCTCTGTCCTTTTGCTATCAGATTTGTATATGAAAAGGATTCGTAGCCTCCAGGTGACCATGTTTCACCTTTCAAGATTTCTGTTGCCAGAACATCCCAGAGGGAACCAAAGATAGTGCTGTGGTCATAACGATCTCATGAGAAATGTCTTCTTTTCCCCCAAACAATTCAGCTTGAAGATTGCAAAGCTTGTTCTCCTGCTCCTCCACACTGAGCAACCCTTCATATCACAGGTAGGACTTGTTCCTAAGCACCCTGCCGCAAAGTGAAGAAAACCACCACCTGAAATGAAATCAGTACTTGAGAGAATCAGTAATGTGTTCATATCATTTCCTTTGAGCTCTTTTAAATAAAATACAGTCCTGCAGAGCTGACTGGTTTTGTGAAAGACATCCTCTTTCCGATGAACACATTGCATCAACTCAGCCACCAAACTAAGCAGCTGAGGGCACAACTATTTTTTTGGTACTGGAGTTACTAAAGCTGGATAAAGTCGGATGGGGTTTCCCTCCTGACCCGTGCTGGAAGTGCAGTGCTGAGACAAAAACAGGAGAGCCAGGCTCAGGGTGACGGAGATGTACTGCAGCTGTGGGGAGGCAAAACCACACAGAGCTGGCAGGGAACAACAGGGAGGGGGTCATCCCAAAACTCTGCCAAGGGACTCCGTTGCTGCAGTCTGGTTACTCTGATTTGACCGCTACTCAGCAGGGTCCATATTTCTGTGCCCATTCATAAAAAGAGATGTAAAACCCTTTGGACATCTCTGACGGGTGCCTGTTGGGGCCATTCCTCTGCTGCCTTGATTTGCTTTTATTTTATGTACCAGGTTTGACTTCACCAGAGCAGAGCATGCCGCACAGACAGGTTTCAGGAGAGGGTTAAAACCATCTGCAGTCTGGAAATCAGCAGGGTCCCCAGAGAGAGAGTAAAACCCAGGGAGTACTGATCTGCTTCCTGCCTTTGTTATGATTTCTGCCATGTAACCCAATCTCGCCCACCAACCATCCTGAGTGAGCCCAGCCAGCTGAGTCAGCAGGGCATGGGCTGCTGCTGCTCACCTCACCTCCCAGCGAGCCTCCAAAATCCCGGGCTGGTTCTCAGGTTAATCCTGCCCCAAAATCCATGGGTGCTCACCACCTTCACCCCCAAGCATTGGAGAACAGAGGAGAGAGGAGGCAGGCAGGATGAAGGGGGTGCTCCCCAGTCAGCTGCCATTGCGTGCCTGTCTAGAAGGGATACCCAGGGCTGTAAACTCAACTCACTGCTTTTTACATGGGTCCCAACACAGTCCTTTAGGAAAAATACCACAGAAAATGAGTGTGGCATTTAAGACTCCTGCTTGGGGCCTCTTCTTTCATGTCGACCTACCAAATGTTTAAAAGATTTCAGGTTCTTAAAGAAAATAGAGCATTATCTGCGTTTTTCAGCCCAGCATAGTCTGTGTAGTCTTGCAAATGCAAACAGATAAAATGAGACACAGTGTAGCGAGGGCAGGGAAGGAGAGTGGTGCCATAACCTGCCACTGCTCACAAATCCAGGGGGTTTCACCTCCCACTCCCATAGACAGCCAGGCCGTGCATGGGCATCCACTCCTGCCTTTTGAGCAGGGCTGCCCTCACCCTGAACCCTATCGCTGTCCCATGTCAAGTCAAGCACCTAGGCTTCTTTGCCTCCTCTAGGACTGCCAGCCCAATGAGGAGGAGCACCAGGAGGAAAGTCGTGGTGCTGTCAGAATAAAGGCTGATCAGTTCTTTTGGAGAAAAGAGTGGGGCAGTGGTGGACAGCACGATCCCACTGACGCCGCAGGTCCAGGTCCCCTGGCAGAGATGCTGTGCTGTGCCTAGGAGCTCTTGTGGGCAGATGGGGAATGCAGAGTGATGCGTGGCAAGAAAAACCTCATCTCACTTTGTTTTTTCCTCTTTCTTGCAAGACTGACATGAGCTGGTGCTGACATCTGATCTGCTTTTGATCTTTTTCTAGCACGGGCTGTATGTTTTTTAATGCGTTTTGCTGCCAGAGCTGACCACTACTAAGAGAGAGAAAAAGCAGTCAGCAAACATCCCCATTTAAAACTGTGTTGGTTTTAAAGCTTTGCAGATTACTTTGCTTGTTTTTCAGCCAACTCATAAGATGTTGCCAGCAGATTTCCGGTAAATTAGACATTTGAGTCAAAGTGGCTTATTTGAAATATTTGAACAGTGGCATGGGGAAAGCTTAGGTGAAAGACAGAGTTGGGAGGAGGATGATCTGTAATTTGTCTGCAGGTCTGCCTGGTGCAGATGAGATACCCACAGCAGACCACTATTCTTGTCAGGTTATGGTTTTTTATGAGGATTTGGGATTATCCATGCTGATTTCCTAGGCCTTAAAATTCTGATTATGCATTTCAGCTGTAGTACAGTAAACAAAACATTGTGTGTTTTTTTCTGAGATTTCTTGCTTCAGGCTCTTTTTGAAATTCATGGGAGCTATCTGTAACAATTTTCTCATAATAATTTTAAATGCCTTTTAGAAATCTGAAGAGAGTGGAGAATTTTGTGACTGTCTCTCAGGAGTTACATTCCTAGGTCACAGACAATTCTGTTGCAAATAGGTACAGCTCCACTGATTAAAGCAGTGTTGAAGTGTGAGATGATTTGGGTAGGTTTGTGTCATCCCACTGCTAGAAGGCAGAGAGTTAAACAATGCTTGTGCAGGCAGCTGAAATGCCTAAATAAGTATTAGAGCCATCATTTATTTTCATTGTATTTAGTGAATTAGAGCCAGGATCTCAGTGAGCAAGACTAGTTTCCTCTGTAGTTGCATGCACCATGCAGTCCTTTAACGCTTGTCAGAGGAGCATAAGAAAGTTTGTTAACATCAAAGAATTATTGCATCTCACTGTGAAGACAAAAAATCTTTTTAAAGTTTTGCAGAAGTAAAGTTAGTCCTGCCATGCAGTTTTGCATCAGGTTGGTATGAGATTTATAAAAATAATGTTTTGTTCAGTACTGGGTCTCCTCACTGACTCACAGTATAAGAAACTCTTAGTTTCCTTCTGCTTAACTATTAAGTTGGTCTTTACTGCAGGCTGATTTGACATGGACATTCCAACATTCTCATTGCTGTATTCTTATTTTTTGTGAACAGTAGAGATGTTGAATGTGGTCCTAGATGACTGGGTGATAAAAAAACTAATAGTTAAACTTGATTTTATGATAATTTATGTTCTGAAGCCATATCCATCTCCTCCATATATAAGATGTATAGTATCCCAGTATGTATGTTTGTGATATTTTCTAATGGGGAAAACCATGTCAGAAGCAGACAGAAAACTCAGAGTTTACCACCTTGCACCTCTGTTTTCCAACTATTTTTATGTGTCAAGGAACCCTGTTAGTTACTTGTTGTCATGCCCCAACTGTCTCTCAGATTTATGCCAAAGGAGAAATAGCAAGGACCAGGAATAAGCAATATCTTACTTCCTCTGTTTTGTTAAAAAAAGCTTCAATGTTCACTCAGCTCCCTTGAGGCAGTCCTCTGTCCTCATCTTGATTCTGGAAAAGTGTTTCTTCCTGTTTTTATGTATCTGGGCCATACACATGTCCCTGCTCTGTAGATGAGCTGCCACAGCCATGTTCAGCCTCCCATCCAAGCAGTAGCAGCCCTCTCGCTCTGTGAGGTGGAGTTTCATTCGTGAGATTGCTTGGAACACTGCCCAAAACATAGAGACAAAAAAAAAAAGAAAAAAAAAAAAAGGATAGTTGAGCAGAACAAGAAGGCCAAGCCTTCCTTTTAACATGAAATGTGGTCGCGAGTGTCACCAGCCTCTGTGAAGGGAGAGCTTGTGCTCATTCCCTCCATGGCATTCCCACTCCAGGCAGAGGGAGTGACTGGGAAGGGACAGAGCACCTGCTTTGTGTCCTGTGCTGGTTGCTGGTGGATCACCGTGGCCTGGGCTAATCAGAATGGACAGTAATTAAGAATAATTGAGGTAGTCTTTCTAGCCCAGTGCTTTCTCTGTAGCTTTTAATAAGGAGAAATCAAAAGGGAAAACAAATGCTGTTGTTCACTAAGCTCTCATGAGCAGTTTCTGATTGTCTCAGGATTCAACAACTCATTAGATGGAGAGTTGGCAGTGTCTCGTTTGAGTAACACCAGTTTTCTGCATGTCTGTGTGCTGACGTTGTTTACATTTTTGAAACATGTGGAATGTTAATTTTTCTGTTGGTTTTTTGTCCTTCCCCCCCCCCAATATGGGGTTCTTGGGTTATGTTTTATTTTGACCCTGAGCTTGTTTTCCTCTATTATGTAAGAAGTCAGGAATATAGGAAGTGTGATGTACTTTCCTCTAGTGACACTGCAATTCAAGAAACCATGAAGACAGGACTGGCCAAATAGGATCTTTGTCACAGACCTTTGGTCACAATAAATCACTGGGTTTGGAAAATATAATAATAATAATAATAATAATAATATTTTGTTTGGGTTTTTTGTAATATTGCCTGTGTTTTGTGAGATGAGGACAAGTAGACAGATTTTGCAATAGATTGCAACAGAGAAACATGTTTGTAGTGGTAACAGCCCTGGCTTGAGCAGCTGCCTCACCTGCAGCCTCTGTGCTGGGCAGTCTGCTGGGACCATGTCTGACATACCAGACCTGTGAGCAGTGTCCAGTGCCTGCCAATGAAAAGAGTCTAGGGAAATTTTATCTCCCTTTATCCCCCATCCCAAAAAGTGGATTGCTTTTTTTCTCCCCATTTGTTTTGGCCTAAATTCAGGACCCCAGAGCAAGAACTACAGGTGGTTGGCGAGAAGGGGCAAAGAAGATTCCGTGTCAGCTGCTCATCCTGCTGCCTCTGTAGCAGAGAGGCCCTCATGCCCACTGCTCTGTGGATGCCCTTGCCACACCATACCTGTGGGAAGACACCTCCATATTCATGCATGCCTACAAACTGGGGTGCTCAATAACCTCTATTCATAACGTGCAACTAAAATGATGAATCCTCTACCAAGTTCTCCTCATAAACACCACACGTTTTACAATCAGGCCATTCGAGCATAACTTGGGGTCAGTGAGCTATGGTAGAGAGTACTGTAACAAATGGGAAAATTGTGCTTGTAAATGCATAAGCTTTTCAGGGGCAACTGCTGTAAATTCTTTCAGTTCACCACAGTTTCTCAGAGGAAATTTTCATTTTTTCACTTTCTTGACATCAGGGCTTCACAAATAAAGGCATACAGGCTGATGTCTTCATCAGACACCCATCAAGCAACTGAGGTCATATTTTGGAGGGTCTGTATGCTCTCAGTCTATCTGTAAACCAAACACATATATTCATGACATGTTCTAGAGAAAGCAAACAGAATCGGAGGTCTTTACTTCTGATTAGCTTCTACTTTGAAAATACTTTCACAAAATGCAATTTTGTTTTTCCAAAGCCTGACTAAAGCAGTCTTGTGGCTTCCCGTAAAGCTGGGAAAATCAGCGATTCTTCTTGACTGACCAATCAAATACATGAGGAAAACTATAAATGGACAGTAATTGATGGTTTGAAGGAAGTTTGCACCCAAAAGCTAAATCCGCAGCTGTGATGGCACAAAACATCCAAGTAATGAAAACCCCTCTGGATCCTCACTCTCTCAGTGCTTGGATTCCTTTTTTGGGTGTTTAAAATCATAGAAACGTAGAATCAAAAAATGCTTTGGGTTGGAAGGTACATAAAAGATCATCTTGTTCAGTCCCCATGCCCTTGGCAGGGACATCTTTCACTAGAGCAGGTTGCTCAAAGCGTGGTCCAACCTGACTTTGAATACATCCCATAATGAGAAATCTACATTGTCTCTGGGCAACCTGTCCCAATGTCTCACCATCATTACCATAACATTTTTTCCTGGTATCCAATCTAAATCTACCCTCTGACAGTTTAAAACTCTTTCCCCTTGTCCTGTCACTTTAGGCCCTGCTAAAAAGTCTCTCTCTGTCTTTCTTGTAAGCCCTCTGTTAGGTTAGGTAGTGGAATGCTTCTATAATATGTCCCCAGTCTTCTCTCCAGGCTGAACAACTCCAGCTCTCTCAAGCTGTCTTCATAGGAGAGGTGCTCCAGTCTTCTGACCACTTTTTTAGCCCTCCTCTGGACCTGCTTCAACAGGTCCATGTCTTTTTGTACTGTGGAATCTGGGTGGACATGCAGAACTGGATGCAGTATTCCAGATGGCGGTTTCATGAGAGGGGAGTGGTTGGGAGAATGACCCCCCCCTCAACCTGCTGGCAATATTTCTGTAATGCAGCCCAGGGTGTGGTTCTTGCTGGCTTGTGCCCAATTTTTCATGCACCAGTATCCCCAAATCCTTGTCTGCAGGGCTGCTCTCATATCCATTCACCTCCCAGTCTGCACTGATACTGGGGATTGCCCAGACCTGTTGGATTATACCCTTTTCTGACCCAGAGATGGGGCAACTGAGAGGCGTTTTAAAGACTTTTGTTCTATGTTTAGTTTCATGTGAAGGGTGAGACAATATAGATGTTACAGTTCACGCCATCACAATCAGAAGCCAACAATTTCCTAATTACAATACATTATAAACGTTTCTTGGCCTATCAGCTTTTGCCACACAATGCTGTTAATGCCTTAAAGCCAATCATCTAAAATCACCCCTCGTGGGTCCTACTACAATGCATCTTTGATAGTTCTATTTCTCCAAAGTGTCTAGTCTTATTTGCAAGGCCATCATTTGAAACTTGTTTCTAGTTCCATTTCTCTCTCAACAATGTCCTATTCCATGGCATTTCTAAGTCAGCATTTTCTGTTTTGAACTTTGCATACAGATGCATACTATGTGAGCCTCCTGTCAGGCTTTGAGAATTCTCAGCAAATCCATTTCCCACACAGACTTACATGTAGGACCTTGCACTTGGTCTTACTGAAATTCATGAAGTTCACGTGGGTCTGCTCCTTAGTCTTTGTCAAGGTCTCTCTGGATGGCATCCCTTCCCAGGGATGGGTGAGGGACCACCAGTGCTGTCATTCCATCATAGAGTGCCACTAGATTTCTCAGGCATGATTTGCCCCTGGTGAAGACATGCTGGTTGTCTCTAATCACCTCCCTCTCTTCTGTATGTTTCAACATAACTTCCAGGATGATCAGTTCTGTGATCTTACCAGACGTGGAGGTGAGGCTGACTGGTTGGTAATCACTTCTAGCAGTGAATTAGGAATTTATTGAAAGCCTGGGTGGAAAAGATTTTTTTTCTGTCTGTTTTCATAATGATTCATGGCCCATCTATTTGTGATATGGAAGCTTCAAAACATCAAATGCTTCTTTCATTTAAATTTCATATGTGGGATTACATACTTCAAATAGGACTGCACTGCACGAGGATTAATTTGGTGTTAAATTCCAAGTATATAAGTTTGTTTTTATACAGAAATACTTCTGTTCAGAATTAGTGCAATGCTGATGTATTGCTCTAATATTAGAGCTTGTAAAGAACTTTTCACTCTTTTGTCCCAGAAAAAAATGCTAGAATTTCATTTTTTCATTTTGTTGCTCTGAATAAAAGCACCATATGATTCCCACTCATGTTCCCCCACCAACAAGAGACAATTGCAGAAAGGATCATCTTGGAAAAGCTTATACACCTTTATTTTGAGGTCTTCAGCTGAAGAGCAGCTTCAAAATTCCTGAGTGACTGAGCTATTCTACTTTATTCTGGTGTGATTTTAAATTTTGTTTCTTTGTCTTATGGGAAAGACAGATTAGATAAATTAGTCTCAGTTTTCACTAAGGCTGGGCTCCCAAGCTAGAAATGCATGGGGTATCACAGTGGTTTATTTAGGAATGCTGTCCAGTGTTTCCTTTTTGCTACCTCAAAATAAACACATTTCAGTAGTGCAAAATTGAGTAGTGCAATTTCTCACTTTTGCAGAATGTTTTGATGCTTGTTCATTATGCTTTGTCCAGAATCTAAACATTGCCCACAGTTTATTTTACCTTTCATTAAAGAAAAATCTGAAAGTGGTTGTAAATACTAAAGCTTTCAAATGGAACTGCCTTATTCCATAGACACATTACTCTAGGAAAAACTTCCACTGGGTTTAATTAAAAAAAAAAAAGTGTCACATTCTTCACTGTGATTTCATCAGCAGTGCCCTGCTCAAAAATACATTGCAGACTGCCCCTCCATTTATAGAAAGTATGTATTTAATATCTGCAGAAAATTTGAGAAGGCCTGACTAAAATGTTGCATGCTTGCAGTGAACTGTTCCCTTTCCAGTGACTAAATTATGGGCTGTTGCTGTTACTCATGGTGCTTATTTCATAGCATCTGAAATTCATCAATAAAAAATTCATACTAAGAATTGTGCAAGATCTTATGGTCTCAGCAGGTGAGATGAGCAAAGAGTGGGTAATAACCTGCAGGCCAAGGGAAGGATGGGATTCACACATCTGCTCAGTTCCATCTGACAGCAGGAATTCACACATCTGCTCAGTTGGATTCTAGGCTTGAAATCCAAAGAGTAAAAATAATGGACTGAAGTAGCCTTTTAGGAGCATCTATGATTCCAGGAGAGCCTTCTCCACTGGATGGCTAAGTCCTCAAGTCTTTATGAGCAATAAATAAATTAGTTCATCTGTTAGCTGTCATATAAAAGCATATTTTCATCTATATTGCCTGCCACAAAAATTATTGAGAACAGGCAAGGGATTCTAGCCCTGTTTGTAACCAGCTAGTAAACATGAGCCTGAGCTATTCTCCAATTCATAAATGCTTTTTTTTTTTCACTTGTTTGAGTTGTCTCATCCTAACACCTCTGGATCTTTTGGTTCAGGGCAGGGAGGGTCTTTATGTGTCAATCATTTTTATTGCATTTAAACTTCTTAATCTGGAACTACCCCAGGGGCATTTTACTAAGGGATTTCCAGTTACTTTTTTTTTTTTCCACTTTGAGTATCAGAATGCAATGTGAGTTTAATGAACACAATTTAAAAAATCACCAAGAGAATCTGTAGTAGAGCTCAAATTATGATTTCTAGATGCATCCAAATTATGCTTTAGAGAATAAAAATCTCTCTAAAACTTATAGAATCAGGCGCAGGGATGGAGGAAGAGGAGGGATGTAACACTCCCATTTCTTCTGTTCAGTTTAGCAGAGGTTTATCACCAAGTGATGTGTTGTGGCTATAAAACTACTCAGTGTCCCACAGATCAGAGCTGCATTTACCTGGAGTGTTCTATGCTGAAAAAGGACTTGTTGACAGACTCCTTGCTGCAGCAGCATCATGGAAGGTATTGCAGCTAATTCAACATGTCTCTGGCACGAGTTGGGCAAGTTTGAGACTTCTGTGGTATCACATTCTGTGCTTCCACATCAGCATTTGTGAGAGTAAACTCAGCTCCTTGTAAGTAAATATAAACAGACCAGTTCAGGTTATACAAACTCCAGGGGTGGAACCAATGCTCACAGCTGTGACAAAACAGGAGGGTGACCTGTCCAGAACAGAGGGATATTGTTTCTTCTTGAAATGCTCTAAAGGCAAGGAAGATGGAATCTGCTGAAAATGTATTTTTAATGAGAAACAACCTTGAAATTATGTTGTTTTATGATACTTAACATATTCTGATTGTCATCTGAAATGGTGGCACAGGCCATTTTTTTATTACTGTACTATGTTTACCAAGTCTCATGTAATTAGATGGTTTTCAGCAGAAACAAGCAAACTGAAGGAGCAAGTGAGATTTTCCTGACAGAAATCCATGATAAGCAGTTAAATCTTTGTCTTGTCACCGTGGAGAAAGGCAGGGTGCCCACTGAATCTGATGAAAGTTTTCCCTTGGATTATTCAGGCAGCTGAGTCCATCAGCTCTGCCTAGTTTGAGGTGGGTTTTTTTGTCTGAGTTAGGTTGAATGTGATGTGGAGGGATGTAAGAAAGCCCACTGGACATATCATGCTTATGTATTATGCAGAATTTTTCATAGTGTTATTCAGAAAGTTTTTTGAGAATTGCAGTCCACCCTGCTGGGTGTTTTCAGGTGGAAGCTGCCTGCATTCACTTCCTCTCAGTGTTGAGGGCTCCATGTTACAGAATGGTCCAGGAATTGGCTGCAAATTGTCCATGAGCTGCAGTGTTCTGGCTGAGGTGGTGTGCAGCCCAGCTCCCAAAACATGTGATGTAAGCAGGATGAGTGTTTTGCTTTTTCTGGTCGAGTATGGAAGGAATCTGGCTGACCTATTGTGTTCCTCTCCAAAATCTTTTGGATTACTTAGAGGAGCTTAGGGAGTCACCAAGGGGATCAGGGATTGAATTTTAAGGAAGGATAATAGAGTTTAGTGTGTGCTCACTGCTGAGCACTGATGAAACAAAGCTGTCCTTGGCTGTGCATGCTGAGGGGAGATACTGAGTTATGTAGCCCATGGTCCAATCCTGTGTAAATTAAACCCTTGTTGACACCTCATGGGTTCAGGTGGGTGGCATGCACCATTTCCTTTTCTACCCAGAGCATTTTTGGGGTGATCATAGCACTTCAGAGGCTTGCATGGTGTATACCTCAGGCATCCTGACTTATGGTCCACCATCTCCTGTTCAGGAGAGTGTGGTGACAGAGTGGGCAGCAGATTGACTGCCTCCCTCCCATGCCTGGGTTCAACAGCAGGGGCCTTGAAACTTGTGCTTTTGGGGTTGCCCCCACATTTGACCCTAGCTGTGTCAAACTGGGGAATTTTCACTTGATCCATCTCACCAATCTAAAAGGTATCATGTTTTTTATGCCTATTGATGGCTTCTGTCATTGCTAACCAAACTGAGTAGGTATTGATAAAAGAGAATTTGGTGTCCTGGATCTACCATTAACTATTACTTAAGAATGACTGTGAGCTGCAAACTTCTTCCAGTCTTCCCCAGTTTTCACATGGATAAATCCACGATGGGATTAAATAACCTTCCTCAGGATGCAGTAAATGGTGTAAAAGAAACAGTCATTTGGAAAGAAGGATAAAGCAGCCTGGATGGGTATGTTAACCTGGGCACTGAGAGAAACTGGATTCTTGAAAATGTTTTGCAGGGGCTATCCCACAGTCCATGTAGCATCAGTAATCCAGTGATCTGTTCCAGCTGGTATCATGAGCACCACAGCATAATAATCACCTCCGTGTGCATTACTCATTCTCCATTTTATGGTATGTCTCAGTGCTTATTAGATCATTGACAGGGGGAACAAGCCATCCATTGAAGGAGACCTGGATGTAATTAAGCATTGTTCAACTGAATCCTATTAGTGTTAAATAACAAAAGATGTTACACATAATCTGAATTAGTAAACTACATGGGGGAGTACAGCAGAGTCACGAAGGCAAGCACTGATGCTCAGCAGAGGCTGCTGCTCTGGGAGATAAGAGTCTTGGTGACATATTAGCCATGATGCCTGTTAGCCATGTGTCATTAATTCTGGCTTAACAGTCTCCAGATATGAGGGGGAAATGCTGAGGTTATGCAGGCATTGACTAATGACAAATAAAACCTGGCCTGGCACAGAAGAACAGGAGATTTTTGTAATCCATAGTGAGCACATGCCCAAAATAAGAGAAGACAGAAAATATTTCAGGGTGGTGCTTCTGCTTTGTCACAGGAATGGATGTGAAGTCCTGGGGAATCCTCTGACCCTGTGTAACAAAACAATAGGAGCCAAGCAGACCACTATTAGCAGACCCCAGCAGGAACTCCTCATCCTGCAGGTGGCTGATGCTGCACTCACAAGTCTGCTTGTGTAACTCTGGTGCAATGCAGGGGCACATGAACACACAGTAAAAAATACTATTAGTATCCAGGGTAGGGATGTTCAGTTTCTGCAGCAGAGTCCAAGGCAGGCTGGGAAATCCCCAACCCTACCAAGCACCAAGCCCATTTTCTGACTCACTTTTGTGCCTTGCACTCTGGCTCAAGTTGCTAATAAATTCAGTCCACTGAGGTGCTCTAGTAAGGGATCAGTTTTAGGCTCCAGCTAGGTGCGAGTCTTGCCAATGTAACCGTGCTCAAGTACTTAATTTTGGACAGATTTCCCCTTAGCACCTGGAAACCTATAAATGTGTAAGTTGAAAGACAGGGAGAGAAAATCCCTCAGAAGCTAAGCACCACATTTGGCACTTAATGTTCTTGATATCAATGCTGGATCAAATTTAGCAGTTTTATTCCTCCATAAAAATGATGAAAAGGATACAGTTTTCAGGTTTCTTTCAGTCAATTGTGTGAGCTTTCCTTATTGTTATTGTTGTTAAAAGAAGCTTCCTGTTCGTTTTAGTAAGTGTTATGACTTAACCCCAGGTGGCAGCTCAGCCCCACACAGCCACTCGTTCACTTCTCCACTAGCAGGATCAGGTAGAGAATCAGAAAAGTAAAAGTAAGAAAACTTGTGAGTGGAGATAAAGACGGTTTAATAGGGAAAGCAGAAGCCTCACACAAGCAAAACAAGGAATTAGTTCACCACCTGATACTAGCTCAGTAGGTTAGAGCATGGTGCTGGTAGCACCAACGTCACTGTCCAGGCCAGTCACTTGAGAGCTGGACTCATTGATCCTTGCCAGTGCCTTCCAACTCGGAATACTCTGTGAAATATCTGGGAGATCATTTATTTCCCCTGGTCAGGCAAGGGTTCAACCATCTCCAGAAAAGGGAGCCCACCTCTACATGTGGGCTCCACCACATGTAACAGTAACTTGGGAAGACAAACACCATCACTCTGAATGCCCCCATCTTCCCCAGATCTATATGCTGAGCATGATGCCATATGTTATGGAATATCCCAGTGGTCAGTTGGGATCAGCTCTCCTGGCTGTATTCTCTCCCAGCTCCTTGTGGACCCACAGCCTGCTCACTGGTGGGGTGTTGTGAGGAGCAGAAAAGGCCTCAACTCTGCGTAAGGAATAATGACAATGTCCCTGTGCTATCAACACTGTCCCCAGCACAAATCCACACCATTGCCCTGTATCACCTGCTAGAAAGAAAATTAACCCTACCCCATCGCAAACCAGCACAATGAGCAAGAAACAGCTGTGGACTTTACTTTATACCTCATGTCTTCCAAAACAGTGAAGTGTTGTAGGAATTAAGGCCAACAGGCATAAGTACTGAATGCAACAATGATGGAAATAATACTGGTAGAATTAGAGAAATATATAGATTATTATTATTATTATTATTGTTATTACTGTTTCATCAGAGGCCATTATCCTACAAATTTTCTTTCAGAACCAGATTTCAAAACTGGTTAAGGACTTTTCTTTATCCAACCATATTTAGGAAAATTCTCACCACAGGAAGATGCTCATTTACATCTCGTACATCCATTTGACTTATTAAAGACATCTCAGGCCAAAGAAAAATTTTGCTAGTCACTCCTCTTTTTTATTAGAAAAAGAGAAATCACACTGTCTTGAGCACAATTATGTTAGTTTCTTGTGTATTGTGTCATGGATAAGCTGCATATTCATCAACAAAGTGAGGAGAGGTAAAGAGTTTTTTATAAAAATATTTTTATAAAAATATTTTCCTTAACAACAGTTAAGGACCATTCTCTCACTGGTCATTTCTCAGTCATCACTGATCTTTTCACCAAGAGAAGTGTGTGTCATCATTCTTTTGGTGCAGGAGATGAGACTGAAATCAAGGCAAGAAATTTCCTTGTGGCCATGGCAGATCAGTGTTTCTGAGGAACATGCAGAGCAATTAGCAATTAATTTGTACTTTGATATGAGACAGGAAGAAAGTCCTGATGGTCTTCCAGCTCCAGTGCAAATGCCTGCATTGTGCTGGAAAACTCACATCATCTCCATTTGAAGAAGTAAGATGGAGAAAACACACTTTTCAGATTGTGTGGTTCCTTGCCTTTGAGAACAGCAGACCACAGATGTCAGGAGAAAGCAAGGGAGCTGGAGACAAAGCAAGGCTGGTGGGGGGCACCCAGGTAACTTTACCCAACTACCTTTCCAGCATGGAAATGCAAAACACATTGAATAAGTGATTTATAACTGAAGAAGTAAGTGCCAAAATTTTTTGGACACTTATTAAAAGTTTAGTGTTACTCTGGGAGATTCTTAAATTGCAGCAATGATAGGAAATGGCACTGTTAGGAAAACTTATTGACATTTCTGGAGCATGTAAAATTATTGGATAAAAAGTAGCAGGGCCACGCAAACTCAATTCCCAGTGCAAATTATCAGTCAGGTAAGTTGTCTTTCCACATGTAGGTGTACAGGATAAGAGAAGTAACTGTGGCCAGATTCTGCTATGGCTAAGAAACTTGACATAATTAAACATATCATACAGGCCTTTCCTGTAGAAGAATTACATATTTAGAAGGAGCAGATGCCAGTTGTTATCAGTGCTAGAGAGGAGTTGCATCCAACCAGAACCAGTAGAAATGCAAGCTCCAAGGAAAGAAAGGTAAGAACTCAATATAAGGTCAAATTTGACTATCTGATCTTGGTTCTCAAGTGGCTTCATGTCTGGGAGAAATCTATCATTTATAAAAAGCTAACACCTGTGGTGAAGAGGTTTCTGCCATTCAAAGTAAATGATAATATTTTCTTGCATGTAAGTAAGAACCTAATTTATTTGGCACAGAACAAAGTTCTCCAATCTTCTGGTAGCTGTGTTTCTCTGAGATGAAGGAAATTTTCAACTAGAGGAAGTAAGTGTAGCTGAATCTTTTTATGCTTTTTGGTTTGGTTTTTTGTTTTTTTTGTTTTTTTTTTTTAATGAAATTGCAGAACAACTAAATACAGATGCTGTACCAAATAAAGAAGTCTGTAAAGAAATCACCTGAGGGATGTTTGCTATTGTTTTCAGAAAATCCATAATGCTACTTTTAGATAAGAAGTTAAATTATAGGAAATAAACACAAACCTCCCAAGCCATGTGTTTGAGAGCTATCCAGATTGAAGGCCAATCTGATAGAAGACAAATCTACCATGTAAACCCACAGATTTGTCCTGTATGTGTGTGGTACTTCACTTAGGGATTGAGACAAGTAGTGGTTCACGAACAGCTCCTGTTTTGTTTCAAAGCCACATTGTAGTGCAAACTGATTTAGGAGCAGCTCTCAGCTGGTATGAGTACCTACTGACAGGCAGAAAATTACATTTGCAAATGTTGTATCAACAATATTTTATGCAGAACCTTTAGTAACGGAATCAGTAGTATATCTTCTTGTTTACAACAGTGTTGAGTTTTTGATACATCACTCTCCCTCCTAACCATCTCATGATTCATGGATTTGGAGAACGTGAGGAGTTCATGTGGGTCAGGAAAGCTATTTTGAACCATGCTCTTGGTGAGGCAGAAATAATGTCTGGTAACCCACCTCTCTCTCATATTGGTAATCTGTGCTGATCCCCAGTCCCTTCCTAGGATTGCTGAGACTGCCATATCCATAGGATGGGAGTAGTCTAGCACGTGGTCTCCAGATCAGGGAAACCACCCGCCAGCAAGGTATATACAAGACTTAGGATTGAAAAGCCATAGCTTCAGGCAGCAAGGGAAGAGCAGTTCTTCTGGCCCTGGTTGCTAAAAGAATAAAGAGTAAAATCTGTCTTTAGGCTGGCAAGGATGAGATCCAAACTCATTGGCTTCTCTTTAACAGGGATACTCCCTCTATTTGATGGTGTTCACGGCTCTTCTTAGCTTTGGACAAGTGAGGAGAAACTTTGAAGGAGTGTTTCATCTGATGAAATGCTTGTTTGCTGAGCTGGCTGAGCGACATTTTTTGCTTGTTAAGCCTAAGATACGTCTTAGCACTTCATGAACTGTTGAAAAAAATCCCTTAGTGATGCTCAGCCAAGGTGGCCATTGAAAAGCAGCATGGCTTAAAGGGCTGTCGTAATTCTTAAAATTGCTTTAAACACCCTGCGCTACTGTGGGAGAAGTAACTTTTGAAACAATGTGAGTCCCTCATGGTCATGTAACCCAGGGAATCTGTGCTGCAAAATGCTTTGGAGGCTGCATTTCTGCTGGAGAGGACCCTGTGGTCTGCCAAGGCTTGGCACTGCTGTTGGCTGAATGGGAATGTCGCTGCTTGTGATGCCAACAGAGAGCCGAAGGGCTCGTTCTCCTCTTTGAACTGAGGACCCCAGAGCAGAGTTCCTTGGTTACACAATAAAATAATAAAAATGCTAGTTTAAATTTTGAATTAGTAAAGAACTATTTTTGGCTTTCTCAGAGACAGCATCTGTAAATAATCAGGCAGAAGCCTTTCCATAAAACAACACAGAAAAACCTCAAAGAGCATTTAGATTCTGCAACATTTAAACAAGATTTTTAACTCATGGGGAAGCCAACATCAACACAATGCTTCCTGCACATAAAAGCATGGAATTTCTTAGCAGTGTGGGGGCAATAAATGACTATCACATTTCCCTCCTTTCTAAAACCTAAATATTTTTCAATGGAAATAGTAATATTGATGGAAAAAGAAAAGAGGACCTTGAGTTATGTAAGAATTTATTTAAGCTCTGAACCTCCATACACTGCAGACTGGAGGCTAATTAAAGAAAAAGTTCAGCTGTTCAGTTTTGCTCCAATTGTCCTCCAAGCTCAAGAGATCAAATATACTAGCTGAGATCCTTCTTCTAATCATTCACATTTGTGACCTGAGTTTTGAGTTCATTCTTGTTGCTCTCAGCCAGGTCCATCCGTAATTCAAACAAAAGAGATGAATGATATACTCTTAATTTTGTCCTCTACAGAGGCAGGAGGATGTGATGACCAACAGCTATATACATTTATGCACATAGCAACCTCTAACCCCAGGATTTGCCCACAGTGTTTGTGAAATCAGAAATTCATAGCCAAATACATACACGTGACTTGTTGGTTAGGGAAAATGTAAACATTTACCAGTGTAAAAAAATTTTATACTTTATTCAAGATGCTGTTACCTTGATTTCTTAGCTCTTTTAGGAGGTATGCTGTTGGCTCAAGGGGCTCCCTAGTCAGGCTCTTGTGCTTTTGAGTGGGAAATTGTTTATGAACAACTGGCTACATTTCTGATCATTAGACCTGGCTGAAACCTATGGATCTCCAAGGTATGGATGAATGAACCAGCACACAGCAAGTTTCTGGGAGGGATGACTATTGCAGGCAAACAAAACTGGGAAGCATTACGATTTAACGTGGCTCCACAAGCAAGCTGTGTGGTTTCACAAACCTCCCCTGGTTTGTGAACTGCTGCTAGAGAAGGGCTGAATTATGCATTTATTTCATCTATGTGAATCTCTGGGTAAAGAAGCAAAAATCAGTCTTGCACTTCCTGTTTACCAGTCTGGTTAGCTTTTAGCTATAGTTTGTAAGTTGTCATTTAGAGTGTCTAATTATCTAGCTTCCCACAAACAACAGATCTGTGACTTTTCCCAGATGAGGCACAGTTATGAAAAGTTATACAGTAGAGGAGTCAAGATAATGGTATGCAAAATTGTGCCTAGATCTGTTTTTCTCTGCTAAATGATTTACTCATTTTGATATTCTGACAAATGCCAAAACAATTTCCCAAAACAGCTAATGTTTGCTTCATCAGCAGCTTTCAGAGAAAACAAAACGTTGTGGTTTAGACATGGGGAAAGATGGTCACAGAGATACTGAGCTTACCAAAGTGCACCCATTACGAGTTCTCAGAACCCTCAGAAGGAGGTCATCCAGTGTTGGTGGCACCTGGGAGCCTGGCACAGTTGTAGCTCCTGGCTGAACCGTGTCTCCTGGCCACCTCCTGCTTTCTGGCTGCCCCCAGCAGGTAGTGCTGGAGCACAGGCACATAAAGCAGTGCCCAACCTGTATGTGGTCTCTCTGCAGCTCAACACTGACCTTTTCAAATGGACAAAGAACATCTAAGCTGGTTTGCAGCTTTGAAAAATCCGAGTTGGATTTGGTTGGAAATGCTTTGATGAAAGTAAAACCTGAATGAAGACAGACTCCATCCTCTGGAAAGATTATAAACTCTTTCCCACAGTAAGACTTTCTTAGGGGTTTGGGGGTTTTTTTTGGTTTGTTGGGGTTTTTGTTTGTTTTGTTTTGTTTGTTTTGTTCTGTTTTGGTTTTTAACTGTTAAATTTGGGAACAGAGCAGAGCTTGGCACTTCTATTATGGAACCATGAGAAAACCAAAGGTTTGTTCTGTAATTACTTTTTCGGTATAGCTTTCTTTTCAAAGAATCACAGGATGGGTGAGGTTGGAAAGGACCACATCTGGTCCAACCTCCCTGCTCAAGCAGGGCCATCCTAGAGCACATGGCACAGGATTGCATCCATATGGTTTTTTTAATATCTCCAGTCAGGGAGACTCCACAACCTTTCTAGGCAATCTGTTTCAGTGTGTGGTCACTCCAAAACCAATCTAAGCTGCTATCAGGAGAACAAAGGGCTGATGTGGAGTTTGTTACCAGGAGACTGACAGACCTGCAGTGATGAAAGTTCGTGTCAACCTTTATGTGTTTTTTGCACATTAGTTTGTTTACTTGTTAATGTGACCTGTGGCTTTTAACATTTTCCTTTGACTATAGCACTTACAATTTAAGAAAGATACTCTGTGAGTTTCTCCTGAGAAAGATACCCTAAGAAAAACTTCCCTGTAAGCAGGAAGGATGCTGAACAGAGGAACTCACGCAGGAGATGTCAAAGTATGGCAATCCTGCAACTCTTTAAAGTAGAGTAAGGAAGTGTTACCTAGCTACAGTGTGGTTGACAAAAAGGTTTATTAACTTGGTTAACATGTGTCTTCAATTTACAATTTTTCAGGTAGTGTAAACTGATGACAATAGATTTTTAGTACTTAAAATGAAGACATAAAAAACAGGTGCATTTCCCCAGGTTACTTGACCTTATGTGTCTTATGCTGCTACATTTTCATACAGGTACTCCAATTCTTCACATTATATCTAGTGCCCATGCAAGTCATGACTTCTCATGGTACTTTCCAGGAGTGCAGACAGTAAAGGCAGGAACAGGGTTGATGCAGTCTCACAGATCAAAAAACCAATGGACAAGATTGTGCTGTTCAGGTATTGTGAAACATTTTCTGTTGTCCTAGTTCAATAGGTAATGAATGCAGCATGATCAGCACCAACACAGAAGTAATAGTATACAATGTGGGTTTGAACTTTTTGTTCCCATCTTTCCCATTCAATCTTTTCATGCCGTGTGGGTAGCTAACAGATGTGTTACATTATACTGCATTAAATCCTGTAGAGGCAATAGTCTTAAGTGCTGTGTCAAATATTTATAATGTGGAATTATTTTAGGACAGGAGCCAAGTGCAATATGGCATCCTTCATAGTGTCTCTCTTGTTTTTGTATGAAGTGGAAGTTCAGCTACTTACAATTACCATTTTACTTCTTCTTTAATCTTCAACAACCCTTTTCATTTGCCACCATTTGAATACATTTTAATTATTACCATACATTAGAGCCACTGTTGCTTTCTTTATTAGCTCTCTTATTTAAGCTGAGAAGGGCCAAGTCTTCAAGATTCCCATTCTAGCCCTAGTGCTCATCTGGCTGGGTAAGACCCATTTTCCTTGGGCCCGTGAGGCTCAGCCCACATGCAGGAATTATGTACTGACTCTGTACCCTCCAGCAAGCCCATGGCTACAGACCAGGTGTTGGGAAGGGCCAGCCTGGAAGCCATCAGTCCAAGGCTGGGTGCGAGGTGATGCCATCATAAGGGGCCCAGGATTTGGCTTTTATTGGTGCTTCTGGCTGGTGAGTGAGGGTGTGGGGTGTGGAGCCTAGGGGGGCAAATAAGCCTGGCACATCCTGCCAGCTCTTTTGCACCTTCTGCATTGCAGGGAGGTTATGCTTTTTGAGATTATATTCTCCTTGGTATTCAAGACACTAATAGTTTCAATAGCAAGAGGAATTTTCACTCCTAAATCTGATTTATCTGCATAATGCTGTGTTTATAGACAATGTCTTGCTTTTTAAAAATTTTTTTACTTTGCAAAAATTAAGACCCTAAACATAGCAGCCTATCCCGAAAACATCTGCACTACTTGCAGCTATTTTCTCTTTGGAAAACCAGCATGTTAAGGGAGTTTGTTGTTCATCTAAGGCCACGTGTCTTCCATTTATGAGTCTGCTTAAATGCCAAACTGCTGTGTCCTTCTTTTACTTCTTTGACTTCCAGGCTTATCCAAGTGACTTTTTAAATGGAATTAATTTACAGGTTAAGTTAGTCGTTAGACATTTTTTACTCAGAAATACTGACAAATATTTTTACTCCTTATTCAGAAATATTTCTCTCTGAATGCATTTGTTACTCAACCAGCTGTATGATTGACTGCATAATGGCCTCTGGTTGAGGCTAGAGTCTGTTTCAGTGCTTCAGTTTGTTTGTCCATTAGCCTGTGGGCATGGCTAATGTAGCATGGAGAATGCCCAGATATTTCCATGTCTGTCTCACATAGTGACATGTAAATAGGACTGTTTGCTATCACTCTATCACTTGAAGTGAGACTTTAAACTGATCAGCATTGGTATGGCTGTAGCTGAAATACAGGGAAAGATGGATGAGATGAGATGAGATGAGATGAGACAGAGAAAGCGCAGAGCTGAGTGATGAGATATTTTGTACAACAAATGTGTGTCCTCTGCCAGACGTTTTCTCAGCGGTGCCAGTCCTTGCCTCTGCACAAGTGGTATGCATTCATTTCAGTGCTATCACTCTTACTGGAAATTTTTCTCCACATTTAGGAATTTAGAAAATGTATTCAGCTACATCTTCTTGGTATTTATCGATATTTGCTTGATTTCCAAACTAAAACCGACAGCTTCTCTATTCTAGTTGTTACTGTATTATGAACGGGGGCAGCTATGAATAGTATGTAGCAGGGAAAATGAGGGTAGGCCCCAAGCTTCTCTGTAAGGGCCTTCTTTTAATACTTTCAATCCCAAATCCTTGTGTAAAAGTAACATAATTTTTATCATAGTATCTTGACAACTTTAATCTTCTCTGCTGGCACAGGCTGTAACTCACTCTTCAGACCCTTTCTCCTGTTTGCAAATGGCCTCAAGGAAAATGGAAACTATCTGCTGTTCCATTAAAAAGGCAATTGAAACAAACATAAAGATCTTGGCACAGAAGTCCAAGTCAATCTTAGTTTCTCAATTCCGTGCGGCATTTTCTCATTCCATAAGAAAGGAACACTGTCTGAGGTTTTCAGCTACTCTGGGTGGGCTCACGAGCCAGCAAAATGAAGGGGTAGTTTCTACCAAACTTGGCTCAGGTCTTGTGTAGCAGCTCATAAACACCATGATTTGCATAACCTCTCCAGCATCTGCGTGAAAGAGACTGTCAGTCAACACTTCTGGCATGTCAGGGTCATTCTTAACACATTAGATGTGAAAGGGCACCACCAGGGTGAACTTAATATCCTTCCACTGATGTGGCCCACATACCATGCAAGACAGGAAAGGATGTTTTCAATCAGATCAGAATGAAGATGGCTATAAGTTGGAACCATTCAGTCTCTGAGCCGTTTATTGATCAAACTTCATATGTGATGTTCTTGAAACTATCTAAGTTTTCAGGTCTCATTGAGACATAAAATAGCCAGACTGTCAGTCTGGTTTTCATTTGTGCTCCTGCCAGTTTGGCTGTAATTGAGAGCAGCCTCATGCAGTCTGTCTATATCTTCTATATACTACTTTTTCTGTGTGCTTCCTGCTTTCACACAGGGTCCATTAGAGTAGCAACAAGAGAGAAGTTTGGGGAAAAAGAAAGAAAATGTGCAGAATACATTTTGCTTTGATAGACTATCTGACTACAGGACCCTGAAGAATGTTTGCATTTTTAATTCATGCTTGCTTTCAAAGTCACAGGGTGGTGGGTTTTGTTTGTCCTTTTGTCCTTCTTCAATTTCAACAAGTTTTAGTTGCTAAGGCACTATTTGAAGTCACAGGAGGTTTGCAACTGCATCTTAAATAATAATAGTGCCTTAAAGTAGCATGACTTGATCTGAGCCGTGGTAAAAGCTAATGGAAGGACATTGTCCATTCCAGGCCAAAATCCTGGGCTCTTTCTCTTTGACTATGTCAAGGGAAATAGGTGCGGTACAAGAGGGCAATGGGAAAACTTAAATTAAACTTTTATGAAAAAAATTAATGAGGCGAATGACTTTGTGAAAATTGTCACGCCTGCATCTCAATCTTTCCTTAAGCCATCCAATGTTTCTTAGGGCACTTAAGAGCCATTGCAGCTCCTGACTAAATGAAATTCCTGCTTTCATGCTGAGCATGTTCCTAAGTGCAATCCCCTTCTTTCAGCAGGCCTGAAGGAGGGAATTCTTTCAGTCAAGCCTTCTGAGGGTTTACCCACTGGCCTATGCAATGTCTGTTATGGCAAACAAATCAGCTTCATTCTTTACATATTTCCTCACCATTTACCTGTCATTGTTCATTAGGGGCTTTTTCTAGTTCACTCAAGACATAACCAGTTGTTGGATGCTCTGGTATATCTTGTTATATATTATCCTTGAAATCCACTTAGTGCCTAATATTTTTTTGGAAGCATTTTTAAAAAATCATTCAGAGTCTGCCTATGATTTTGATAGATTTCCCTCTTTCACATCCACATGTGATAACAAAACTAATGTCTGAGTTGGAGATTTGTACATTGGTCTTTTAGTAATAGATGTTTGCTGACCAAATATTATTTAAGATGGTAAAAGTGACTGTTGCCCTGTCAGTTCATATCCTGTCAAAAAAAGTTGGCCTTGTCTCTTTTTCTGCATCTCCAGGGGTATAATATGTGGCTTCCAAGGTATGGAAATTATTTAATATCTGATATTCATGCTTATTTCCAAGTGGTGTTTGCATGAAGATGTCACTGAGGATATCATTACTTTGTTGGGGTTTTTCATATCAGACTATTAATACTTTGGTTTTGTGAAGCTGAATGCTCCATTTGCATGTTGGCTGGCCTATCACTTAGAAGAGCAGGACTATCAGCAAACTGAGCTTAATTGTTGATAACCAATTCGTGGTAACTTTATGGTAGACCACCACATTTCTCTTCCCTCAAAACTCAGTACAAGTCAACAAATGGAGATGGATATGGGGATTTTGCTCTAGAAAGACCAAAAGATCTGGGATTTAGGAGAGCTATGGAATGTGTGCACCATCAGGGGAGTGCCGGCACGCATTGCACTTTGTCATGGCTTTTTTGGGGAAACACTGTTGTCCCAAAACATTTAGTATGATCTGTAATAAACTTTGGAAAGGCTGTTAGAAGGGTGTGCTTGTAAAATTAAAGCCAGGCCCAGCTTTGAATCGCTCTATGATAATGCCTGCCTTTTTCAGACTTGCTTACATTAATCAGTTTAAGAAGAGGCTGAAACGCTGTGATGATGATCATTTGGAGAGAAACAAATTGAAGTAGAAGGGAGCTCAAATGCACATCTTTCCTCTTCTTCATTTTAAAGAATTTCTTATGAATAAGTTCCAAATTACACAATCAATCAGATTAGTTTGCTGGTGCTTTTTGTCAATTGATTTTACTTCTTTTTGACAGCTGCATCCCTGTGCAAATGTAAAATCTGAGCTCCCCACTGAGCCCTGAGTTTGGTATAATTCGAACCTCATCTGAAACTTTTTCCAAGCTTCAGTACTGCCATTCTATCTGTGTGTGTATATATATGAAGTTCAAGTCTTTTTTTTAACATGAAAATGATTAAAAGAAATGTTTTTTTTTCACTGAAGACTGGTTGAATAATGTTTAGTGTATTTAATTCCAAACAATCAGTTCCATGTGTGATTATAAAATGCTTTTCTTTGCAAAACAATGTGGGCATCTCTTTATTACAGTTTTATAATGCCAGTACCTCTCTCTCTCCTAAGATTTGAAGACTATATGCAGCTAGTGAGAGTACTAAGAAAGATCCATTTATACAATGTGTGTGTGTGTGTACATACACATAAAACATGCATGGGTGTTACACATGCTTATGTTAGGGAGTATCCTATGGAGTTCTAGGTACATCATTTACCACAAATATGTTGTTTAAGGTGATGGTAGGTTTTCAATCTTACTCTGCTTTGCTACAGTGAGAAACAATGAGAGCTTTCCAAAATAGTTTGGATGCCATATAATTATTTTAGCAGCTGTGGTTTCAGTTACATTTAATTAGTTCCCCCTGCAGCTCTAAATAGAGACTTCTGTTAAATGCAGTTATTTTCTTCTGCAGATGCCATGATGAAGTGTGCCTACTCATAAAAGGAGACTACTGAACACCACATGGCAAACTTGAGGATCTAAAGAAATTAGTTAAAGACGTGGATTTCTCCACAGATTATTCATGATTTCCAGTCACTATGTTTTTATATTAGAATGTCCAGCCCTAAATTTTGTGTCAGCTGGCATTGCTGAAAAAATTGGCTTAGATGCTTGAGAGCTGGTGAGATAACCCTGCACCATAATGAAATGGTGTTTTGACATTGTCCTGTATTTTCCCCATATAATTTACTTGGTTCAGTGGCCCTGACCCTCCTAGAAAGTGTGGCTCAATCTCTATGAACATCTGTTAAACAGATGAAAAAGCCTCCTGAAGACAATTTCCTTCTCTTATGCCTAGGACAGATTTTCAGACCCCATTCAGGCCTGTATGGTTTTAAACATTCCAGTTGGGAACTGTAGGGCTGCATTCTGTTTCCGTAGGACTCACTGGTACGTGGCCCTGCTGCCATCTGTAGCAGCAAGCTGCACTGCTTCTTTCCAGTTAGGATTTCATATAATAATTTCTTACAGAATTCTTCAGATATTTCAAGTTCATCAACTTTGTGACTCTTCAGCTGTATTAAAAAGAAAGCCACATGAAGCAAAGTAAGGGTTCACAACACAACTTAGTTTTTAAGGGGTAATTTTAATTTTTTTTTTTAGAGGTAAAAACAAATATACATAAATAAAGATGTTTGACTTGTATTGCTGCTGACTGACAAGGAGGGGTGTATCAGAGTCATGACTTCATTCTGTGAGAGTGAATTTCAGCCTGAAAGGCGATGTAAGACCTCGTGTAGCAGGTTCCAGCAGGCAGGAGAGCCCTGCTGGCCTCCTTCTGCAACTGCTGGATTGTTTAATTAATTAAAAAATTGTTTCTGTTGCAATCGCAAATGTTCCAGTTTGCAGTGTTACCCAAGGTCAGAGCTCACCTGACCTCCCTGGCAGAGGGAGAGAAGGGTAAGGAAATCAGGAAAAAAGAGAGTAAACAAATCACTCTAAAGAAGCCTTGTTTCCTTTACCCCAAACCCAGCACAGCAAAAAAGGCTGAATTGAAAGGGAAAAGGGCTAACACTGAGATTGATTAAGAGAGGTCCAACCCGAAGAAAAGGCACAGAACAAAACAACTGAGACAGAGAAAAATAAACTACAGTAAGATTGAGCTCGGATGAGGCAGTCGGCCGCTGGCCAGGAGGCAGCAGCTGCAGCAGGAAGGCCTGGGTCCCATTGAAACAGAAAAGGGGCCATCTTTCTGCTGGAATGAAAGGGAAACAAAAAAATAATTCACCTTTCAAGGCACAGAGATGGGATTCGAGGCTAGGGGAAGGGCAGAGAGGAATAAGAATTTGTGAGTTATTTTTTTTCTAAGAACAAGGCAATGGCTGTTAACATCCTTCCAGAGAGCTGTATGATGGTGCAGATTAATCAGACCGGCCAGAACAGGTGGGCCACTCTGAGCAGCTTCACGTTGCATTCAGACCCTTGAATGAATGCTTGAAAATCAAGGAAATTTTCTCATTTTTACCAGGGGAGATGAGGCAGATGACATACTATACTCATGACATCATGCTTCGCTCCAGATGTGAACAGAGAGGAAAGAAAGTGTAAGATGGATATTTCACCACAAGCCAGTGAAATCCTCAATACTGAGGGGGAACACAAAGTTGCAACTCTCAGCACACTGAGGTTCCACAAAATAAAGGGCAAAAGGAGGCAAGGCAAAACCCTGTGCAATTCTGAGTTAAAATTTCGGGTTCAGGCAAAAGAGAACAGATATTGTAAATCATGCATCATGCCCTGTAGAAAATACACCATGCACACTAAGTTACTGTCCTCAGTGTCACAGCAAAAAGTTGTCTGCGCTGTGTAAATATAGAATTTAGGCTGGAGGAGATCAAAGGGTATAGAGAGAGCATCCCACCTGAAAGTATTCACAAGGAGGTTATTTAGATCCTGTGGTTTGGTATATCTCAGAGCACTTGTCTGCTGTTAAAAGAAACATTCCCACTTCAAGAACTGTTCCGGTTTCATGGTGTCAGAATTGTATATTTTAGGGCCCTGCATCAGAAGGCAAGGAAAAGTGTATGCACCTAGTGCATGTAGAAGTAAAATGTCCCCTTCAAATTCTGCTGGACTGAAGTTCCTGACTCTCACAGAGCTCCTCAAGCTCCGTGTTCCTAAACTGTCCAACTGATTCTTGCTAAATTAAATGCCAGACCTTTGCTTCTTTGAGTGAACAGGTCTAGCACAAATCAGACTATGAAAAGGTTGAGATTCTTTAGCTTGATGTATCAGTTGGACTGACAAATCCTGGGAAAAGGGACACTTTTGGAATACTTATATGCTAAGGCATGAGAAATACAACATATGGACTCAGCTTAGGACATTTTCAGAAAACCCATTTTTGCCAGGTAATAAAAGGGGACATAATGCTGCTGTAAGTCTTTAATTGATGCAAATATTGTGTGGGGACATAACAGGAGGGTGGTGTCACATCCTCTTCTTTTTCTTCTCTTTTTTTTCTTAATTTTCAGAATTGTTTTTACAGATTTTTGATGATGGTAGATGTTAATTAATTGTGAACTTGTTTGAAACCCTTGGGAGTGTTTCCATCATCTTTGAATAGGTGATTTATCTTGTGTGTCTGCAAAAAGTTACAGCTGTACCAGAAGTAGCTGTTTCTCAGCACTGCATAAATTGTCCCCAGATTTATACTGACAAACTGTGCAAAGACGTGCTGGGGTTTTGCAATATTATAATGCATGTTGAAGTCCTCCTATAAACTATAAACATTAGGTTAAAGAATGACTGCCATGTTTGCTATTTGAAACTTTTGCGACATTTTCCCAAAGTTCGGAGTACTGTTGTAAACAAACAAACAAAGCCACAGGAATGACTACAATTAAGCAGTATAAACAGGCTGTGTCCTGATCAAAACAAGGGCTAGCTAAATTCAAACAGTTATGGTTGCATTCTTATGCAAAAGAGGTTGGTTTGTAGTCTGAATAACCCTATCCCTGCGTAACTATACCAGGCTTTCCATTATGGTGTTTACTGTTAGGAGCTGCAGTTAAGGTGAACTGGAGGTTAGAGCACAGCCCTGAGAAGCTGTGGCTCAGCTTTGTCTCTCTGCTTTCGGCACAACATCTTACAGATAACCACGTCCCACCTCTTGAGGTGGGAACTGAATACCTGAAACACTGCTCAGTCCAGTGCCTTCTCCGAGTTGTATCCTGATTTCCCAAGGTGAGTGATGTACACACAGTCTGAGTTAGATTGCCAGCTCATGCCCAGTCCAACAAGACACAGCAGCAGGCAAGCTCTGCACAGACACCAAGCTCTGCAGGGACACTGGAGGTACAGCACAGCACACAGGGGCGAGGCAGGGGGGTACCAGGGGAGCTTGGAGATGAGGTGACACCAAGATGATCCTGGAGTAAAGAAAAGGACAGGACAAAAGTAGTGACGTCCATCTTCAAAAAGCTTGGAAATACATTGGACCCAAAAGTGCCTAATCTTTGTGTGAACCAAGCCCTTGGTTTTCCAGCCTCAGCGAGCTAGCACAGTTGTGCCAGCTTCCCCATGTCTCTGCTAATCCAGATGAATGCAACTTTGAACTTGAGAAATGCAAATCTGTACAGTGTGTTGAAAGAGTTGTTGTGACATGTCGCCTGTGGTGAGCAATTCCTAGCAAGTGGGAAGCCACAGTGTGTGGCAGCTGTTGCCTCTGACTGATCTTCAAGGGTAGCTCCAAGCCTGAGTGCATTGCAGTAATTACATCTTGAAAAAAAATTAAATGGAAGTGGAAAGCTTTGGCTAACTGTGCCAGGACCTGGGCCTGAACAAAAGGTTCTAAAGCCTTCAGCGAAGCAAATACTGTGTTGGGACCTAACTAGGAGGTTAATGTCACCTCAAAATCATGAGCTTCTTACATGAGAAGAGAATGGCAGTCTTCAACAACAGCAGAAACAATCCCTTCCAATGCATCACTGTCTTTCCCTGCTGTGTGTCAGTGATGTAGACATCTGGAGCTGAATCCCAAGTCAAGCTATGCTTCAGCAAAAAGAATCAGTCCAGCCCAAACATGAGACAAAAACTGGAGAAGCAGAGGAAACTGAACTGCACTGCTTAAATGAAGGCAGATTTGAAATACACATTTCACCTCTGAGTAATGTAGCAGGCTCCTCACATTTAATGAACTGGACCTATGGCACTAGGATGGGCAAAATAAATGGCAAACATATTTTTCATTTCTGACTTGTTTTCTTCAAAGATTCTGTCAAACGACTGTGAAGTGTTAACTAAGCTTTTAATATCTACTTACAAGGCAGAACAGATATTTTGTATACACTTACAGCCTCTAAATTTTTTTTTTCCACTGTCATATTGCACTGCAGTTGAAGCTTTTTTTTTTTTCAATCCAACCCCAAGTTTCCATGATTTTCTCAAGACAAATCCAGAGATGTTAAGTCTAGTCAAATTTTATACCATTTGGTGACAGGAACACAAGGAATTGATGCATGGTTAGGTCAGACATAGCTTTGGTTTGGAGCTGGCTGTAGCCAAGTGCTTTCTCTTTAAATTTTCCCAGTTCTGTATATGATGTTGTTAAAGAACACAAGGCATGTGAGTGGATATATAAACATCCCCCCAACAGCGTGGAACAAGGCAGCCTGCAGAACGTGCGGTTGAGCTTGTCAGCTGCAGATACTTACCCACATGCAGGAATGGAAATACTGGTGACATTCAGCTGGTTTTGGTCTGCTGAAGTATTTGTGTTTGGGGTTGGGGTTTTTCACTATTGTTCTTGGATTTAGTTTAATTAAGAAGATGACAGACACCTCACAACTTCTGCATGGAATTTATAGTGGATGGCTCTGTCTGTACTTGGTACTTCACACAGATATCCCACAGCAAGTAGCTTCAGACGAGTTTTCAAATGTAAGACTTGGAATTTGGTGTTGTAGGTCCCTTCTCTGTATGTCCCCCCACAGAGACATTCTCTGAAAGCAACCAAAGCTGCAACATCCCTGTCTGATGTTGTTACCTTTCCAAAAGATTCTTTAGCGAAGTGAGATGAGGAGGCAGTCTTGGGATTCTTCTGTTTCTGAAGTGCTGCTAAGGCTTGAGCACGAACTTTTTAAACTTGTTGAAAAAGTTCTAGCCAGAAAAATTTAAAAATTTGGCTCACTGCTGAAATTACTCAATGAAAGGCAAAAAACATAGGGCTCTGTTTTGATTCAAAATCATGAAAAATGACATGTGGGGTTAGCCCTGCACAGATTTTCAAGAGGATTAAGAAGAATTGTATGAAGAGATTTCTGCTCTTTGCACAAAGAGGAACTGATATTCTTAGCCTTTTGGTCCAGAGTGGCAAAGGTCTGGGTTTGATGTTGCAGATTTTCCCTGTGGAGCAGTAAGGAGCACTTGCAAACTGGACACTGGCTGTAGGATCAGAACTTTAAATGGTTTTCTTGAATATTGAAAATACTGAGCAAAACTGCTGACTCTGAACAGTCAGGGGAAGTGCAGACTTGCATGAACCTTCATGTCCCACAAAAATTAGTTGGCTTATTTTGAGTGTCTTGTAGTGACATTGTTATTTATCCTTGTGCTAAGACAAATGTGAGGTTTGCCTGGCCATCTAAGCAGAAAAGCTCTGGAGAGGTTTACGTGCACAATGTCTTGGGAGAAGCTTATTTGGTCTCAGAAGGACATATCTTCCTTCCACATTAATAAACAATCAGTGTTTTCATTTTTAGATTTAAATGCATTTGCCCAAGACTGTTGGCATCTCTTCCTAGCCCCTCACTGCTTTTAACTACACACTACAATTGTAAAATGGTGCAGCTTTGAAGTTGTCTGCACAGGAAAGTGAAAGCCTCTTTATTCTTCTGAATAAGAGTAACCACATGAGGGCTTAACGTGCTTTAAGTCACATGCAACATGCTTCATATGTCTAATTGATTTATCTTAGCTTTCCCACATGTCCTCACACAGGCATGCCTCAATGCAGCTTGAAAGGAGGGAGTGCAGCCTCCTGGCTGAAAGCTGATGGTAAGTAATTAAACCTAGCAGCAGTGAGAACCCCTGAGACAAAATCTTTGGCAGTTTTCTACACCATGTAGTGAGCTTGGGTCACCAAGGGCCTGTAAATAGCATCATAATGACTGGTTCCTCAGCAGGGATAAACATGTGCTTTGAGTTTTCTAAATGATTCAGAGGCATGCTGTGAGATAACTACTGATAACAAGCAGATGTGAAGTTTGCTTTTCAAGACAGGGAGGCTGAGGGGGAAAGTCAAGTAGATATTGGCTTATGGTCCTCAGAAGGCCTGATATTTGAAGATCATTAAAGCCTCTTTTTTTTTCTT